>JBBPMV010000043.1:0-34409 GCA_038090495.1 Heimioporus retisporus | reverse complement strand
GAAGGGATTAGGATAGCTGCTCCCGGAAACGGTTGGAATTGCGTCGAGCTAGTAAGGAAGCTCAGAATTCAGAAGATAGCTAGGTAGTGATGATAAACCGTTTTACTCACATTGGGACTACCGAGTCGCTACAGCTTGGCAATAGCAACAATAATGGCAGCGATACCTGCGACTCCGCAGGTAATACTGATAGGCAGTTCCGATATCTGAAACATCATGTTAAGTGGACTCGCGGTACAGGCGGGAATCTTGGTTGCGTCCAACGGTTTGCATTCATTAGCCACTCAAGTCTTCTGGTCCGTGCACTTGCGCTGAATTTGGTACTTTGTTATTGCTCCAAATTCGTTCACGCCATCCGGTCGTCAACTTATTACCCACTAGGGTTACATTGTTGACGTGGACCGCCAAGTGACACAGGTTCCCACATGTGTTGAAACTTGCGTAACGTTGAGATAATATTGCTTTACACTGCCGTTGTATGGCAGTAAGTGGGTCCCCCGCAATGCTGCTTGGATCTATACAGCAAAGTCAAATATCTCCAGAATCGAGTGATTTCCCTGCAGCATCCTGATGCACACCCTCCCAAAATAGGGATCGTAGTCCCAAACATTGTTCATGGGCTCAGCCTCCAGGACGCGAGGATATTCGATCACTTCCCTCTCTTTAGATCCTTCTCCGCTGACACTGTTGCCATGGACGTTGTAATCAAGCGCGGCGATGACACGATGGGAGATCGGTGACACGCAGAACATCCGACCGGTACCATTGAAAGAGGGGCGAGAAAGCATGCAATGTCCCAAAGAACGGGTAAATGAGCCATGCACTTCAAATGTGATGGTGCCGACATCATTTTGAGACTTAGCGAGTCGAAGAGTGCCATATTTCAGTATAGTCCGATGAGAATCTGGTGGCTCATACACCTGCACTTGGATGTCGATCAAAGTATCTTGAGTGGTTGGGTCGAGGTTGGCATCGCGAAGAAGCACAACGTTTGGCAATCCCTGGACGTCAGGGACACTGCCAGTGTGTGATTGCATGAGAGATATGGACTTCTCAGACGTTGTCGGAGGCGGAAGAGGGAGCGCCTGTATTTGGGCAATCCAGCCAGCAGTGCCATAGAAGAGTGATCCCACAAAGATGAGGTGGGTTGATGTCGAAATACTCCTGAGAAAGGTGGTGGCCCTGAACCCTTCCACCTGCCACAATAATAAATGTTAAAACAACTTTGAGAGAACGGATAAAGTGACCAACCGCATGTAACTTCCATGCAAAGACAGATGATGGAAGTATGAGTTGCATGCGCGTATGCACGTCCAAGACGAGGATATGGGTAGGGTCCTGGGGATCCCTACTTTGAACGACAATCACACGTGGCCCCAATGTTACACGGGAGATATCAAAATCATGCTGGAAGTGGTGCAAAAGTTCCAAAACGACTTCATGCCTCTCCGTGACATTCAGTGCATAGATCGAGCTAGCAACAATGTCAGTATTCTTCCTTAGCCTTCAAATGTCGACGCGCACGTGTGTTTCGGGCCATGTATTTCGCGTTTTTCACTCAGGACCAAGCACGTAAATGGGTGCCCCTCGTCGTCTACTGCATCAACACAATGAAAAAAGATGGTGTATCCCGTCTTTGGTGTATACACAACACTGGAGACTGCGAAGGGTTGGTCCAGGTCGTAGCAACGGATCTCCTCACGAAAACCAGCCAACAGAAACCGCCCAAAGACAAATCTGACAAAGAAGGCCTTGGTCGCATCTGAAATGATTAGCTTGACAAATTTTGCGGCACCTGCACCTCGTTGCAAATTGCGGGAAACGCGAAAGTTACGGATGAGAATATTCTCCAGGTCGTGCACAGACTGCCAACGAAATGGGCCGGGTGGACGAGGAAAATTGGCGCTGTCGTACACATTGCGCCATATGTCCCTATGGTGACTGATTTCCTTCAGGTGACGAGAGACCTGAAAGTGTTGTATTCAGGTTCATGAATAGGACAGACATTCGAGAAACAGCCGTTCTCGCGAGAACCTGTGCTGCCAATAGAACGTAAAGCTCGTTACAACATATACACTCACCCTGCGCGTATTAACAATGTCTGAGACATCCAAGTAACGAAATACAGCGAGCAGGATTTCCAACGGGAGTCGGCTGAGAGCGGACATCGAGGTCAAGAGTAAGATGGAATTTGAGACTCCGTGTAAATAAAATAAACCAATTCAATCGATGTACTTTCCACGGACCAGCGTAGTTCGAACCGTCTTGTTTCATTCCACAGCTGTGCCGTGTCCATTGTTTTCACATGGCTTGAAAAGAAGCAGATCGGAGATGTGACTGTACTCACGAAACGTACCTGCTGCCAAGAGCCTGGCCCTGCCGCATGTTTTTAAAACATTCCCTCGGCCGTCAACGGCGGCGTTAGTCAAACTGAATTCCTTGTTGATGGCGACATTTACTGCTTCCGTTTCGGAATTTTGAGTGTTCTAGGAACTGAACAGATATTTTGTCTAGTGACTCCCCTCCCGCAGGTCACCACGCCTGTGTTTGCGGCTGTTATGATTCCGGACTCATTCCCGAATCCATCTCTATAACATCGATGGTGGTTGTCCTAGATATCCAGCCTGCCATACTTCGATGTGGGTACATGGCTGTCCCTCGAAATTCCATCTTTTTCATCGAAGTTGACTATCAACACAAACCTCTCGCCAAAAGAAAAAAAAAAGTTATTGTAGGGACATATAGTGCAAGGCACCTTATGGCGCCAATTTTTCTCATCCACTGGCTCATTCTCTGGCATTCTGTGCATGATTCAGAGATTATCTCATGATCTTCGCGTTCCCCGCAACCGGTAACGACGCAAAAGCGCCACGAAATTTCTCCAGTCGACAGAGATTTCGGGTGGCCATATGACCTCCGTTAAATTTGTGTTTGGGTGGTTTCTGCTGTTCAGTTTCGGTGAGGACGTCTAGTTTCTATGATCTGAACCACTCTTCTGCTGCTCCCAACATTGTTGCGTTTCGTTATGTTGGTGCTGTCGAGGGCAAGGGCGCTCATTTATGTGCTTGACCTTGAGCAAGGTGTGGGGACCAGAGCACCTAAGATACATGTGGGTATGGATGTTCAATGATCCGGATCAAAGGAACTGACCTTGTTTCCAGTTTAATCTATTTACTAGAGTCACGGAGGAATAGGAATCACGAACCTCTTCCGCCGTTTTTGACATGATTCAGAAGGCTCCTCCGTCGAACTTGAGGTCCGTGTGATTGTTATTCATTCCCCAGACCCTCAGGAACAACTATCTTGGAGACGCATCACTGCAAGCGACCATGCACCCTCCATCCGTCCTCATGTGGCAGTCGAAATTAGTGTGTTATTAATTCATTGGTTGATGCGCTATGATCCAGACAACATTTAATATCTATTACATGGTAGATGACGGGCTCACTTGCACCACCCCGCTCAGAAGTATTTCGAGATCTCCTCTCGTGGGGCCACTTTTCTATGACGTTGCTGGGTGGATTGTTCACTTTCAGGCGTTCGCTCTTTGAGGCTAACGATCACGGTCCATTTCTGTCGCCGAGTCTCACGGATTCGCACAAGCGGCACTCGAAACGTGCGCCCCTTCACAACACCCTCCCCGACCCAACAGTACACAATACCCTCATCGCCAGCCGAACCGCGTACGAGGCCTGGGTATGACTTCCAACAAGTCCAGTAGCACCACATCTCCCACGAGTCCAAGCAGGCCGTTTACACGCATAACTCGTCGCATGTGCTCATTCCCGTTCATTTCAGGAGCGACTGTACGGCCGAAACAGTCTCCCGACGTGCCTCTCGCACCTTCGCACCGTCGATCGTGACAGTTTCTTTTAGCGCAGGGGGACGTGGCACGTCGTCCCTTAGGCAAAGTCGCGAGAGAACCGATGGTGTCGGAAGTATCACGTTTGAAACGCGCTGGGCACCGACGCGGTCGTGGGGGAACTCGCGTCGTCCCTCCGAGTCCGCCGACTTTCGACGGCACTGCGTTGGGTTACGACGCCCGCGGCAATGGCGAAGGCGACGAAGAACTAACAGTGAGCAACAAGATCGGATGCCCCTGCATCATGATGCTTGGATCAAATATGTGGAATTTTTGTTTGGGCCACACGAAAACCGGGCTCATGCCGAAAATCAAATACGCTGTTTATCTCAGTATCTGCTCATTGGTTTATCGTCACGTGTATACACGTGACACGGCAATCGCCGGATGCTACGAGACAATTGAAGGTGGCCATCTCACGGGAGTCTTGTATGACGGAATGACGGAATGACGGATAGGGCTGGGATGCTGGAGAGCTTGCACCCCGGGTCGTCCCATTCTAAGTGAGGCGAACAAAATGGATTTAGCAGCAACTCGTTTCGATCGAGTGACCTCGGGGTTATGAGCCCCGCGCGCTTCCTCTGCGCCATGCTGCTGTTGGCAGCATTTCAGGAAATACTTTGGTACTGTAAATAAATGTTTGGACTTCGTCGTCCTCATTCTGCGGTCGTCGCAATCTTTGAGATGAAAAAGAATTTTAGCAGCAACTCGTTTCGATCGAGTGACCTCGGGGTTATGAGCCCCGCGCGCTTCCTCTGCGCCATGCTGCTGTGGCATTGTTGGCCGACAACTAGATGACATACCCTTCCTCAATCTAAAGAAACGACCACCACACAACGCGGACGGTTGCTCCTCCAATCATGGCCACGAACGTCCTTTGGGCGCACCTCCTCCGGAAAGATGCCACCTCCTCGTCCTCGTCAGCTGACAAGACGCCCCAAATCCCGCCCATCGCGCCACATGACAAGACCGGCACGTCCATGCGCATGCTTCTCCACGACACCCAAGCCAACCTCGAGACGTTCTCCGCCCGGCTCGACGGGCTCCTGCAGCGCGTCGACGACTGCCGCGCGCAGGTCGTGAACGCGACGAAGCTGCTCGACGTCGAGCGGGACCGGGTGCTCGCTGAGATGCTCGAGATGGGTGCGCTCTTGAACGTTACTGGGTTGTCGCTGCTGACGACGCGTGTGTGCGCGATATGCAGCGAACAGATGCCAGGCGGAGATGAAGGCGCACGTGGGGGCGCCGGCGCAGGCGGGCGAGCTCGCACATGTTCAGGCCACGCAGGCGTCAACGGACAGGTCCGTGCTGGCGTTGGAGAAGCGCATAGATGCGTTGCAGACGGTGCGTATGCGGTTCTCCCTCCTCCCCCGTCGGTGGGTGTGCTTGCTGACGACGGTGCGCAGCTTTTCCAGACGCAGGCCCATGCGCTGCAGTCCATACAGGATCAGCAGCATATGCTGATGAGCACGCTGCTGCCGCTCGTGCCCATCGTTCACGGCATTCCTCTCCAGATGGAGCAAATCAGGACGACTCTTTCAGACATGGTGACGAGCGCGGTGACGACGATGACGAAGGGTGTGGAGAGCGTCCGAACGACGCTCGTGGCGCAAGGACAAGCGCGATCCTCGACGCGGGTGGGGTCTAGTTTGCGGCGCGGGCGATCGTCGATGCATGGCCCTCCAGAGCTCGGTGGTCCGCCTACCTCACCGTCGGACAGTCGTGGTCGAGGTGGATCCCGTCTTGGTGTCAAACGAGCTCGCGCTGATCTCACAGAGAATACACCATCGCCGCGAAAGCTGTCACGCCTCGCTGTTCCTCTGATGGACTTGGGCCCCCCAGCCCAAACCCCCAGACAGCCACTTGCTGATCTACTTTTCTTTCCAGATGGTCATCCTTCCGCGTCCCAGCAACGACTAGAGAATACGACGCCGCGTGGGTATATGCGCCCTCCAGGAGCCACTGCCGGCCCTTCAACATCAATGTCGCTACTACCTTGTGAAGCTCTTGGGGGCGCTCTTTCTGATTTGCAAAAACCAACGGAACATTCCGCAGGTATACCCCTGGACATTGACTCTACGAACGCAGCTCGGCCATGTGCCCAAGACGACCTCTCAAGAGCGATCAAGACCGAAGACGCCTTGGAACCCAACTGGTGTGGCGTCATCTCGATTCACTCCTCCCCCCTGTCTTCGCCGCCTTCGTCAGCGCGGCTTGCGACCGAGGGTCAAAGTAGAAACGTGGGACTGCAAGACAAGATTCCCGATGGGGTTCTGGTACCGATCACGCCACATCCCACGGGGTCGCCCCCAAAATCGATGAGCTTGCGAGATCGCAGAGCACAGATGTCGATGGTGAGAACGCGAAAACTGCGTTTGCGATGCGATTTGCCCTTTTGGTATGACACTACACGTTTTTTTCTTTTCTTTTTCTAGTTTGGGCGTCAAAAAACGCGACGCTTTATCCCGTTGGTGCCCTGGTCGGATGAGGAAGAATGAATGCTGGATACATACGTAAATAAGCGTTCCCGGCCAATCAACGTTGGTGGCATATGACCCCGGTTGCGCCGCGAAAAAAAGGTCCCGTCTAGGTTGTCGAGTTGTGTGTGTGTTGTGTTAGTAGGAAACATGTTGAACGTGACCAACGGTTGAACCGTAGCATCATCGAATCCACCACCAAAAATATGGCCGACATCCAACCTGCCCTCGCACCACAACCAGACGAGGGCGCGAGCGACGTGCAGGAGGGCACGCCGCCGCAGGCACCGCCGCCTGCCCCGATCACGGAGCAGGAGGTGGGCGAGTACAGAGAACAAGACCGTTTTCTACCCGTGAGCCAACCCCCGCGTCGTGCACGCCCTTTCTCACCCGCACAGATCGCGAACGTGTCCCGCATCATGAAACAGTCCGTGCCCTCGACCGCCAAGATCGCCAAAGACGCCAAGGAGTGCGTCCAGGAGTGCGTCTCCGAGTTCATCAGCTTCATCACCTCGGAGGCCGCCGAGAAATGCCACATGGAGAAACGCAAGACGATCGGGGGCGAGGACATTCTGTACGCCATGGCGACGCTCGGGTTCGAAAACTATGCGGAGACGCTCAAGATCCACTTGGCCAAGCTGAGACAGGTTCGTGTTTGCCCCTCCTTTTCTCCTCGTGCCCCCATTCTCAACGTTGGCGTGTCGGTGTGGCAGCATCAAGCGGGCAACGCGTCACACGCACACTCGGGTCACAGCGACGACGGATAGACGGGGTTTCTTCGTAAGAGTCATCATTGCTTGTATTCAGGATCGCATCGCTCTGTACTATATCTAATAGAACTCCTTCCTCACACGTCCTTGACCTGCGCCTCGAGCCAGTCCCAGAGCGCCCTGCCGAGCTCGGGGTCCTGTGTTGTCTCCAACGGCGTGCCGACGCGCGCCCAGGGAACGAGGTACTCAAAAAGACAGTCAGGCCACGCAACAAGCCCAAGGGAACGGGGGAAAAAAGTACTTTGCCATTGAGCTCCGCCGCCTCGGGCACCGTCCCCGCATACAACTGCGTCAACGCGCCCAGCGTCACGTCATGCAGCAACACGCGAGACTATCGCTTCCGTCAACGCTTCCAAAGCCTGCATATATGGGACGACGGACCACGACGTCTTGTACAATCCGCGGAAAGTGCCGCAGCATCTCGGACCGGATGTTGCCGGGGTTGAGCGAGGTGGAAACGATGCCCTCGTCGGCGTACCGCCGGGCGAGCTCGCGCGCAAACACCACGTTTCCCTGACATGGTCACATTGGTGCGTGCATTTGCTGGTGAGGACGTACAAATTTGCTCTGCGAGTAGAGCGTGCCATAGTGACGTCGTCGCGCGGGCGAGTCTTTGAGCGTGTCAAAGTCGATGTTGCCAAAAAGGTGGGCGCACGACGCCGTGGTGACGACGCGGGCTTTACCGCCCGGGGTCGTTTGAGCGGTGGCAACCATCATTGGCAGGAGCAGTTTGGTAAGGTAAAAGTGACCTGGAGAACGCGGGTGGGAACGGCGCGTGGAGATGACGGGCGGCGCGCACCTAGGACGTTTGTTCCGAATTGGAGGTCGTAGCCGTCCACGGTGACCCATTCCACGGGGGGAAACATGACGCCGCTGCGTGTCGTGGGTGTATCATCACACTCGATCCCTCGAAACTGTCTACGTACGCATTGTTGAAGAGCACGTCGAGTCGTGTCTCTTTGCTGCATAGACCCCTCAGCAGGCGCCGGTGGCGATACGGGAGGACGGACTGACCTCAGAAATGCCTCCACAGCAGACTTGATAGCCCGTAGGTTGGCCAAATCGAGGCGTAAGAAGATGGCCTCGTTTCCTGTTTCTTGCTGGAGCTGTCGGATCGCGTCGCGCGATTGCGCTTCGTTCCGCGCGGCAATGTAGACCCTGGCACCGCGGGCGAGGAGCACCTTGGGGCAAAGCTCAAACGACAGCATACGATACCACTCAGAAATAAGGTGCGCACCCTTGCCGTCTCCTTGCCGATGCCCGTGTTGGCGCCTGTGACAATGATGACCTTGCCCGTGAGATCTGGAATGTCGTCGGTAGAAAAGGTCGGTTTGGAAGGAAAAGCGTCGCAGAGCCAGGCGATGCACGCGTACAACATGGCGGCGATTCAAATTGAGGTTTACCGAGGCGAACATATGTACGTGCTGGGCTGACCTCCCCAGTTTAGATTCCGTGCGCTTTGGCCGTTTATTCGGCGAGAGCAGGGCTGGACCTCGCGTGGCATCGTGTAGGAACGACAAAAGTCGGTCTAGGCCTACGAAAAGTGGCCAGGCACGCCGGTGCAGGGGTGGGAGCTCTTGTTGTCCCTGCTAGCACTCTGCCGACCGGGAATCTCCCCTGTCCTTAGGGTCGGCACGGACATCCTATCTTTCACTCCCTCTTTCTAGTGCTGTGGGGAGTTCCCTAAACGACCCCCAATTTGGCAGGCTGGCGGTCGGGGAAAGTCCCCTGACGAGAATTTTTTGCGGGCTCAAAACCGCGGTCCGCCCTACTCCGCCCCCTTTCTGCCCCTGTTTGTGTGTGCCTGCGCTATGCTGAGCACAGCCACCCCCTATCGCGCCGTCCAAATCTTCGGAAATGGGCGTTCAGCAAACGGATCTTAAGTACCTTGGTTCCCTAGGTTGCTGTTCGGACACTCCAATTCGCCCCGTAACGTTATCCATGCCACCACGACTAATATGTGGTAGGTTCAAGAACTCTGGGAACGGAAGATTGGGAAGTGGTGTGTAAGTATCCTGAGTGGCTAGGATACTCGTCCACCATCCCCTTCCAGCCAAGGACCATTCAACTTGAGAAAAATTGTGACCTGTCGTAGGTATGGATGTTTCAGCTGTTCATTATTTATTTGTGAACGAGTTGATACGACCATACAATTTCAACGCACCCCACCCAGTGGTATCATTGGCAGGCCTGGATTCGGACGTTCGTTCTTGAAAATCCGATCAGTCAATGCATAGCGTGACGCAGCAGTTTCGTGGTTCTTCGTTACCACCGATCCAATTTTATTTTTAGGAGTCTCACTGACGCGAACTACTAAGTGGCCATTTGCAGCCAAGACACAGGTAAGTGCATGTGTAACCATCTAACGGGATTCTGGAAAGGACTAATACGGTTTATAACATTGTCGTACCGCATGTTCTCTGCATTGAGCCCAGTGCGAGGTCCTTCAGGAATGTGTTGATGCCTGGGGTTGGAACGGTAGGGCAACGGGCAGAAGAAGATGCCAACATGGGCAGCCAAACCTAGCAGTGTCCGTCGGTCCTTCCTCATGGAATATCGGGACCCTATGAAGCACGGTCTCCAGAAAGTGCACCGGGACAGCCCGAGGTAAGGGAGTGGTAGACGTGCGTGGTTTCAATACTGCGAAGGCCTTCATCAGGGGGCCCGATCACTTTTCTCTAGAATCATTTAGGTGAACTATCAACCATAGCACTCGAAGGGAGTAGGTAGCGACGACAAGTCGGGTGCCAGCACTCGGAGATGTCTCATCATTAGGATACCAATCCAATCGCACGGCGCATCCATCCCCCACCGAACAAGCCAGGCCACCACTGGGGTCCTAATTCCAGGTTCAACTGGCACTTTTTCGAACTTCCGTGCGGTAAATGCCGGTCCCTCGTCGATGCACAGACACTTTCGATATGCGATACGGACTTCGATGTGGCAGGTAAATCCGCGCGATACATCACTCGATTTCGATCGTACTATGGCAATACAAGTATTAGTCGCGATCACGTGTTCAGATAGTATCACAGAAACGAATCCACGACACGCATCCAATCGGGGCTCGGTCTGCATCGCTTCCCTTCAACTCCAGCGGCATAGTCGGGAATGCGGAATGGTTGGGCGACAGACTAATAGTTAATGGGGCGAGGTGGTGGCAAGGACAAAAATGACAGGTGTAAGGATAGGAAAGGTGGGGAGTACACGGTCGGGGGATGGTGACTATATTGGTTTCGTTCACCTCTGTTAGTAACTCAGTAAAGTCTCAGACGCAACATCAAAGAAATACCTGCACACCTGAGTTGTTTTGCCACTCAACAGACTGAGATGATGTCTGCATGGGCCGAAAGGATTTATTTCGATGCCACAGAATATAGTACTAGAGACATCATGTTCACTTTCAGCAATTATGATGGTCGCGTCCCGAGCAGTATCCATCTGAAGTGTGTATGCATAAATGATATAAATAGTATGGTACAATGTGCCTGCAACGCATCAACCACCCAATACCTATCCCGGCTCCGTCCTTGTCATGCACTCACATCCCTCCGTTCCTCCACTTGGATCCCTTCGTCCTGTCCCTCCCCATTCTGTGGCCCATCTGCAGGCATGATTGCACTAACAGTACCATTGTGGTCTGATCCCGCTGACAACCCAAACGCCGTGTCAAGCTGGCTCCCACGCCTACCTTGAAGGTCATGGGAGTACAGCTCCCGTAGGTTCAAGATGAATCGGGGGATCGATGTGAACAAGGGTATATATTGTGTTATTGCGAACAGGAGTGGATACCACCTGGACATTGAGATGTTTCCTGCATTAAGCAACAGGTTTGCAATTGCTGCCAGCAGGATGCTGTCAGATGGACTTAGTGCAGGCTGCATCAGACTTGGATATGGAACAAGATGGACATACACAAGAAAGTATATCATTCCTTCTCTTACAAACAGGCTTACAAAACGACTCAGATGCACATGCTTTGTTGCCTTGTACATCTGAAATGAGCTCTGGATGAAGTGGGTCATGACAAACAGATACATGAGTGCACCAAGTGCAACCTCAGAACATTCTACCAGTAGAGTCAGAACATAGGGAATGTGTTGTTGTTCACAGAACATAAAACTGAGCATTTGAGCAGTACCTGTTGGATCTGTTATGAAATATGCATGGCATACATAGATCTGTGGTGCACACACCTGTATTAGTCATGGAATACATGATGCTCCAAACTACAGATGTGATGACCTCAATGGCATACACCACAAGAAGAGTTTGAAGGACAATCCCTGACAGATTGTACAATGCCCAGACACGGAGGATCATTGCCACTATATTAGCAAATGTGAGTTACATGCCAGAACTAAACATAAAACCTCACATTCAGCAGCAGCCATGAAGATCACTGAAGACCAAATAGCAAAAATGTATGTGATATAACCTAAAACCTAAGGTGAAAGAATATAAAAGACACTGAATGACTGTACTCACAGCTATTGGATCATGGCATGGAAACCTCATTGATTAAACCAGCAAGGAAGTTGAAACAACTTACACCTACACAAGTTAAGCATGCCTATTGACCATAAGCAATGTAGAATATCACCCTTTTTGGACCAGGCAAAAAGGAACTCCCAACTGTAAACATGCTCCATGTCAGCTCAGTAATCTTGTAATCTCATGGTTTTAAACATACAGAGACCATTTGTCCTAGTGGACTGGTCAGCAGCCTAATGATATTATTCCAGTAGCACACATACATGCATGAAGCCAGACCACAATAACGAATCTGAATTAGATGTGATTACAGATTTGTGGAAAGATTTGAGTTACACACAATAATGAACAATGTAGAGACATGTGTCCAGGGTTTGCTCTACAATGATGTGAGACATGCGATCAGTCGGGCAATATCATGTGCTGACCCAAATATACTCGATCTGCAAAGGACTGAATCAGTTGCTGAGTTTTAGCATGAAGGATGTGCACCTACTTCATCCGGAATTGTAAGAACTAATTGTGGTAGCTCAAGCACTATCGAGACATAGATGCAGGAGCCTGTTACGCACCATAATCATATCCAACGGCAATCATTACCACGACTAGAGAACGGATGGTCAACGGCAGAATGGTGACAAGATGAACTATGGTACCAGTCGTGTAATTATTGAATAGAATGCTTGTCAAGATGGTAGCCACCACTCGAACAAAGTAAACCAAGCTGGGGCTAAAGCTTGGTAGCAGCACAGCGTAGATGCAGAGGATAATACTTCGTAGAACTACTCACGAAGTGGAATACAAGAGGGCTACGATGGACCGGCAGAGGTCTCTGCTATTGAGCAGGTATTACGAGTGATAACGAGTAATGGGGAAGATAAGCATGTTATGCTTCAGAGCACTCGTGGTGAGGGAACTGAAGAAAGAGAGGTTGGGCTTAAGGCCCACCTTATATACATGCTAGGTTGTATGTACGTGTTTACTACAGTAAATGGATTACTAAGGTATTCCAGTACATTCTACGATATTCTATCGTATTCCAACCAATAGCGTAAGTATCTCTATTTCAAATATGACAGTGTCAGTATAATGTAAGCATGATGAGTAAGCTTGTGGAATGTTCTACAGTGTTCCACTGTGTTCCATAAGCTTCCATGATGTTCCATGAATACCCGAAGGGTTCCGTGATATTCCGTAACATTCCGGTATGTTCCATACAAGTACTAGAACATTCTCTGACATTCTACGAAGGTTAGGTGATATTGAATCATGTGAGCACGTCACATTCTCTGATGTTCAAGACTGAAGTCAGGTGATCACGTTTACAGTGATTCTAGATGTTGATTACTCAATCATCATGTGATCATATATCATGTAATCATGCTATATTCTCAACACTCCTCCTCACTGGAAATATTGGAAATGGGGATTGCTTTGGAATTACCGATAGTGTAAATGGATTGTAAGTTATATCCATTTCTCAATGGTCAGGGGTCATCGGTTCAATCTGAGTAAGCATTATGCTTGTAATCATGTCTTTGTGTGAATGATTAATTCTCATGTTATGAACATGGATAGATGACAGCGATTTCTTTCAAGATGATCCTGAATTTGCTGAGATGAGCGACAGAGAGTCGAGTTCATTTCTGCAATGAGGATCCAAGGTCAGATTGAATCTGAAATTGGTATATTCTCTTGATGTTGATGTGATCATCAAGGTAATCCTTCTGATCTAAATCTGAGATCAGATTGGTTTCCGATTTTCCCTGTGTAGGAAAGTTAATGTGTGAGATTTGTTGAACATGAACTGTCCTTTGAATAGGTAAGTCTCTCTGAGTGTAGTCAGAGGATGGTCTTCTGATTTGACGCTAGTACTGTGCAGCAGTGGCTGACTTAGTTCAAGGTTGCAAATCGAAGAATAATGTTCTCATGTAGTGAAGCTATATGGTAGCGTTTCATCTTGTTGCCGAAGCAGACAAGAATGAAGTATTTCTCTTATGTCAGGTGTTGACAAGGATAAGGTTAATTCTCTTGTAGCGAAGGCTATCAAGGATAAGATGCAGTGTTAGGACGATTGCAGGCAGATTACAATAGTCTACCTAGTTTATAGACATTTTCGGTCTATCTAGTTTATAGACAATTGCAGTCTATCTAGTTTATAGACAATTGCGGTCTATACCTGATGAACAATTAGTTCCTGGCCCAGAACAAGTATGTGATTATTTCTCTTCGGTGTGAAGGTGACTATATTGTTCTTCTTTGCCATTTAAACAATAAGGCGGTAGAGACTTATGAGCCCTGAGTGTTTCACAGAGGCTTGTAAATGCTTGTAGCATTGTAGTAGTAGTAACTCAAGCCATTATAAGGCGAGTAACGTCTCTTTTCTATTCCAAAAATCTGAGTAAAGCTTCTCCTGCTTTTAACTCGTTTTGCTAGGATGATATGCGAGTAGCATAAAGTCAAGTTCTATGATCAGCGTAGGTTATCTGATCAAGTTTAGATCTGATTTCTCAGGACGATAAGATTTTGAGCAGAATCTCAAGTGGGTGGTGCGCGCTTTAGTCCTGGTACGATGATTGTGATTGAATCAATATCTCTGTAGAGGTTTCTTCTTCGATTGTTGGTCTAGAATAATTCTCGATTTATCGGTTGGTAATTTCAGCTTTGCTGGTTCTAGAGCAATATTAGTCATGAGGCATGACTCATCGTTTGATGATTGGTTTATCACGAGTGAAAGACAGCGATCGTGATGGAAGTGGATTGGAATCTCAGATTGAATCTGGTTAGTCATCTGTTATGACTCCTCCTGGTTTATTACAACTCATCTCGCTTTATAGTCTCTCGAATGGATTGTCGGAGGTAGATCTCCTATATGTTTGTTAGATTCGAGGATGGATGAGGTTTAGCATAATTTAGCATAGGTAAGGCATAATTCTCGCAGTGAATGGTGCAGTGTGTTTGGCATAGTTCTCACATTTATTGTGGAGCATAATTCTCACAATTGAGTTTGTGGAAAGCGAGTGTAATCTGGAGAGTGGATGATTCCATTAGGGGTTTTGATTAAGAAAAGAAGATTGAAAGTGTAGATTGTTGAGATCTGAAGATCTAAGAAGATCTTGGTTTATTCGTCTCGATATGATTATCGGAATGACTGCTTATGTCACTTCTCTGATGTAATCAGGTATTAGAACTTGAATTGATTAATCTGACCAGAAAGGAGGTTGATCCAATGAAGGATAACCAGTAGGTCTTGATTTTCGATATGAATAGGGGCTTGTTCATCTTTCTGTCGAATGTGACGTATGAAGAATTGTTCTCATGGATATACCAAACCATGGATGATAACGATGCAATTAGTTTCGTCTCTTCAAGTGAAGGTAATGGTTGACTCAAGGATATCTGTTATGTAGGGTTTCGCTGATATCAAGTGAGCTGTTTCCAGATGATTTGATGATAGTCTCTCTGTGTCGGTAAGAGGGAATCTAAGGTTTATGGTGTAGATCTGATCTAGATACCTCCCAGATAGAGAAACACACTGAACCAGTAATCCTCCTCGTTTCGAAAGAACAGAGGTGTGGCTGATAAGATCAAGCCAGAAAAGGAAAGGATTAGCAAGATCCGATCCAAAAACCAGATTGGAAAACGTGAAGATTGATCGATAGATCGAGAAACAGATCCAGATTAGAGTTCATGAATGAGTAATTGACTGGTAGTGGCAAATGAAAGCCAGAGGGAATGAGGTGCGGCTGTCCTGAAAGGAATAAGCGGCCAATAGTCATGCATCCCAATTTATCCTTTTCATCTCGGGATAAGAACCAGTGTCTTATTGAAGACTGTTACCCAAGTAAAGAAATATTTGTCGCAAAGTTTGATCCAATGTGAGTGGGTTTTCCAGATAGTAGTTCTTCAAAGAAGGTGTAATCATTGTCGTCGAAATGAGCGTCGGAAATTGAGTGACAGAGGGTCGAGGTCAATTGATGATGACGAGTTCATAAGACTAGATCAGTAACTGATGAGCGTCTGTTAAAAGAGCGACAGCGGGTCGAGGTCTTTTATGATGACGAAGTCATAAGTATCCTTCTTTGTCACAAATACTATTATCCATGTGTAAAGTGTACTTCTCATAGAAAGAATGCAGTGAGATATCGAGACATGCAATTAAGCAGTCGATTCATGCAAGATCTATGGTGTAATCAGAGATGTAATCGTTGATGCAATTAAGCAGACGATTGTATCGATCTGAATAAGCTGAATCAGGTCTTATAAGGCTATTGCTTCTTAGATTGATCGTCAAGGAGAGTTTGATCCTTGAGATTAAAGACCACGTTCTACGGTGTACACGTTGATGCACAAAATCATCCAAGAATGTTTGATAAGATCGTATCTCAGATTTCATGAATCTGGTATTGTTGTAGTGTTGTGTAATACTCGATCTGTTATCAATTATTCAGCAAGTATGTTTCGCATATCTGTTGGTAAGAAATTTGTTGGTATGAAGCCTATTAAGCACTAGGCTAAGCGCTGATAAAGTTCCTTGGATCTCTTCATTTGATGATGAAGGTATAAGTGCTGTATTCTCTTTGCTAAATAGCAAAGGTTAATGTTGCAAATTATTGGTTTCTCTTCATTGTGTCTTTCTCATAGTTATTACTATGGTTTTGTCTGAATGTGTTCTTAAAATGGTTTATTAATTCAGAGAAAATATTTATCTCAAGTTTAAAACTTGGTTAAGTACCCTGATAAGAACATAAAGTTCTATCCAATTTCTTACGATAGGATTTGTAGGTTATAAACCTAAGGGTATTTCGATGGAGGTGAAGCATTTATTTGGAAGATGGAATCTTTCCAATTTATACATGTCAATAGTCCAATGACTGTTGTAACCTTCCTTTCTTATTCCTGTTCCTTTGTGTCTAATCTCTCATCTTTTTATAGATGGTATTTGTCTCGACAATCTCGATCTTATATCTCCTCCTGAATAGGAAGAATCGGAGATGGAGTCGGTTGTGACACTTACAGTTTAAAGGAATAATTCTCGGATTAACCAATCCGGTAGCATTCGTCTCAAAGTAGACATGCTTGCACAATCTGATTGCTCAGAATAAGTGTGTGCGCATTTGGAAAGGAAGATAAAAGTTTGAGTAGCATACCTGTATCGATCTCAATGCTTTCGCCGATTTGCCAAGAGTCCCAATTGGTCCCTTCTGTGACTGTGGTGTACATGTCACGATCTTCAGGAGCAATGGAATCCGACCAGTAATGCATTGAAGCTATTACATGGTGTGTCTCGAATAGTTCATCGAACCAGTATCGGCTTGGCTCATAGGTGTTCTCAGAGTCTATTTCATGTAGCTCCAGTTCTATATCCATGTGTTGTCAGTCTTCGTTGTAGTTTAACGGTACAAGCTGAGATGTCACCAATCATGTTGATGATAGCTTGTTTGTCTCGTTCCGTTTCCTTGGAACAGTTTCGCTTTTGTTGTTGTCTCATGGTTAGACCGAGTCTAGAGCCATGGTGAGCGATCTCTGATTGAACATGTCTGATGAAAAGATCAACAGACGAATCTGAGACTATCAATTTATCAACAACATTTCAAAAAGCAAAATAATCAGAAAGTAATAATGTGGCAAGATTAATCGCCAGAGAAACTTCAGATGTAATCTGATCTTTCTGATTAAACAAGGAATAAATGCGGTAAATTTCCGCATATGAGAGATCATGAATATAGATCTGGCTGAATAAGCCATCATAGGCAAAAAGTAGAGAAAAACGTTGCCAAAGTCCCTTAGCCAAAGAAATGTGGTCCGCATTGTAAGTGAAAGAAACGATGTGTAGCAAAGTGTCACCAATCGTCTGGGAAATGATCCCGACAATCCTTCTATCGATGGTTTCCCAAATGGTCTTATCAGTTGCATTTCGGTTAGCGGTGACTGTGCCATTATAGGTGAGAGAACCTTCGATCCAATCCCATACAAGAAGGGAATGGAGGATCGTTTTAATGCTGATGGACCAGGTGGCGTAATTGGAATGTCCGATGAGGACAGGGAGTTGGGCGAGTCAGGTGCTGTCAAAGTTGACAAGCGTGGATACGACGTCTTTGAACGATGAAGGCATCACTATGTCGTTCAAGTAAATGCTTTTATAGGTCTGTTGAGATAAGATTCGTCAACAGATATTCGTCAAAGGTAAACCAATAATAATATAGATAAATAGCACCGTGCAACTTCGAAAGAAGCTTGTGGAGATGAAGATCTCCTTTTGTCACCAGAGTCTAGATCAAGAGATCGTAGACAAGATCCAAATGGATCGCAATAGATCCAGTATATCCCAGTATATCCCAGAGTGTGGCTTTGAGCTACAAAGTTAGCTATAGCCTTTTGAGTCTTTCGTTCCCAGTAGAGTTCTTCATAGGAGGTTCGCCTTTTGACTTGGTAAGGATCCAAGTAGGAGGAAGGAAAGCATAAAGCTTTGAGTGGCAAGAACCATAGTGTGTATGCGAAGAATGGGAAGTGGATGGCGATGTTAATGAAGTTGACTAGAGTTCCTTTAGTAGTGCCAAGTCTCGATCTATGGTAGGATCGGTAGAATTTGGGTCTCGGTTTGAGATCGGTAGTGGCAAAGTGTAAGACTCGATTCTTCTAAGGTAAAAATCGGTGAAGGAAAAACTTCTAAGTCAAAAAGATGGGTTGCCAATCCAAGTATGAAAGAAAAGTGTTAGTCTGGTATGAAGTCCAAAAGTGTATCTTCTATAGTAGAAGTCCGAATAAGTCCGAATAGGTCTGAATAGGTCAACTAGGAGTATAGGACAGAAGCGAAGGGGTGGGGTAAGGTAAGGTAAAGTAAAGTATGGTCTCGGCTAATCTATTTTAGCTGGAGTCGCTTGTGCTTTTGCTCGCCTTCTTCGGCAGCTTTTCGCTTTGGTCGTTCGTAGCGACCTGCGAGTGTGTCATAGACTACTTTCTCGCAGTCTGGACCATTAGTGTGTCCCTTAAGGACAGCATCGCGAAGCGCTAGTACCTTTACCTTTATCCTGCCAATAGGTGTATGGTCAGGATACTCGTAGAACTTCCTTCTAGCTTCCATGTCTGCAACCCGATTCCAAACCTGAATGTCCATACCTTTCCATCGGTGGTAACCGATGTCTTCACTTCTAAACTCCGCGTATCGTGCCCATAAGAATTCGTGGTGGTGCTGATTAGGATAAGTGGATTTTACCAGCACGAAGTTCTCATATTTGCTCGGCGGAAAGATGTCATGCCGGAAGATTTCATAACCTTGTCCTCGTACCATGTAGTTTTTCTTTGACTTATCGTAGGTGGGCGATTCGAAGGCCCAGCCAGCAGCTTCGTAGATCGAGCTGAGGGTCTCATCTAGGCAGAACAAGCCATTGATGGGTAGACGATAGCCAGATTCAATCGGAGGAATCTGATGAGGAATAACTACTCGGGGAGACGAAGAGATTAGTTCGGCTACTGCTCGGTGAGGCAGGCCGGGATATTCGTACGTCCCCTGGTAAAGAGGGTACCAAGGTTCCATGGGCAGATGCACTGATTGGTGCAGGACTATCTCGACTAGACAAGTCTCGCGTGGCAGAGTCGAGAGGTGGCGAAGTGGACGAGTGTGGAAATACGTCACGCAGCGGTATTGAGGTAGGACTGAGGGTGGAAGGGATGTGTCCATGATGCTCGCTGAGGGTGGTGCGTCAAAGTCGTAGAGGACCTTCCAGTCGACGGCTAGAAAGCCATTGGATTCGGCGTTGGGCTTCTCTGCTGATCTCTGAGCCATCCGAAGTCGAAGCGCTGACTCGATCAGGTGATCGTCCTCGATTGAGCGACCTAGGCGTTGGAGCATCTCCTCCTGGTATTGGACCGTGCCTTGCTCCAGTGGTAGCAGGGTCCGTAGGGTCGATTGTGCCACTGGGTGCAGTGGCAGACACCAGGTGTCCGGGCAAAAACCTCTGTTGTCGTTGAGGTTCGACCAGTATCTCCATATGGTCTTCTTCTGCGATTCCAGAGGACTCTGCAGAAGTCCTGCATTCTCCCAGCCAGTTGGCTCCAGTCGGATCTGCTGACGATCTGGCATTGTGTACTCGGGTAAGGAGCTGAATGGAGGAATGATTGGTGGCGAGGAGACGTCGGTGGAGAGCATCGGTGATGGGAGTACTAGAGGAGAGGGGTCGGCTTCGAAAAGGAGTGCCAAAGGTTGGCGAGGATGGTGAGGGATGGGAGCCGCCAGATCCAGTAGGGAGACAAGCTCGACCTGAGCCGGTGATGCCGGGTTGGCAATGTGGGCGACCTGGTTGTAGAGAGCAGAGAGGATTGGGGAGAGAGACATGTCAATCAGTTGGTAGAAGCTGAGGTGTTGGTGGAGCAGGTGGTAACGAAGAGTTCAGAGGGGGTGATGACCCGCGAAGAGCTGTAGACGATGAGGTATTCGGAGGGGGTGATGACCGCTGTAATGCTGAATCTAAAGCGTCTACGTTCCTACGTAAAGCTTCTCTTGCTCGCTTGAGAGCTGTGGCAAGGAGAGCATAAGGACTAGGTCCTTGCTCCTGATCGACTAAAGTTTGACTTACTGTGTCTGACGACGAGGGTGCTCGTTCAACTAGAGGCAAACGGTAGTCAAAGGATACTATTTCTTGTTCGTCAGCAGAGTCAGTGACTCTTATGTAATCTCTCTCACCGTGATGGTGGACTTCTCCTCGTTCGATCCCGCCTCTACAAATAGGGCAAGGGATGTGGTGAGGGATACCTGGAGTGACGAGTCATGAGTCGACAGGTCTAGGGATAGTGTCTCTCTTTCGAGATTGGCAGTACAACCCGAAATAATAACCGATATAGAAGATCGGTAGCAGCAAGCGTAACTCAGAGGAATTGTCTCTAGTGGGAGTAACTCACTAGGATAAGACAAGAGTACTGCCTTGGACAAGCAAGGTCTCAGCGATAGCTGGTAGAGTGATAAGAGTAAGATAGTAGTATTGAACTACTTCAGTTGTCGTGAGGGGATTGACCTCGTGAGGGAACTGAAGAAAGAGAGGTGGGCAGTAAGGCCCCCTTTATATACATGCTAGGCTGTATGTACTTGTTTGTAACAATCAACGAATGACTAATAGTCACATGATTATTCTAGCACATTCTACGATGTTCCATCGTGTTCTAGCCAATAGTGTATATAGCTCTATTTCAAATATGACAGTGTCAGTTTTGTGTAAGCATGATTTGTAACCCGGTTTGATCCTATGGATTCCGGTTTGTTCCTAAGTCTTACGACTTGATCCTACAGAGGATTCCGGAACATTCTCTGACATTCTATGAAGTCAGGTGATCTTGTATCATGTGATCATGCTACAATCTCAACACTCTCCTTCTAGGAGGAGTTCTCACCGTTGTAGGTCTCAAGGGTGCTGGAGCAGCAAGCCTTGGAATATACGGTGGTGGATCTTCACTTGGTATGGGGTATATCCCTCCAAGGCTTCTCGGTGTGTACCGAGGTAGTGGTGATGGTGCACGTGGAACTGGTGCAACGAGCACTGAATTTTGGTCACTTACGTTGTGATCTGAGTATGATAAGTTCAGTACTTGATCACGATATCGAAGTGCCAAGTGGAACTGAGAACCAACAAGTGCCATGGTAAGAGTACCGTAGGCAAGACCGTAAAGGTCGGGAATGCGAATAATACATAAGCGATTGTCATCTAAGACAAGATCGCCTGTCTGGAGTGCCTGAAAAATCAAAGGCATACATTCGCAGACGTAATGGATAAGAGCAGTCCATACTCTTGTATCGCGGCTGATAGACAGATATGTCGTGGCCATGACACGTCCGTACAACAGTACCAATTTCCTATTTACTGCAAGGTTAAAAGTGTAAAGTAAAATCTCCACTAGCAAAGGGCTAAGCGGGGCTCATAACCTGTCGAGATGGTAGCCACCACTCGAACAAAGTAAACCAAGCTGGGGCTAAAGCTTGGTAGCAGCACAGCATAGATGCAGAGGATAATACTTCGTAGAACTACTCACGAAGTGGAATACAAGAGGGCTACGATGGACCAGCAGAGGTCTCTGCTATTGAGCAGGTATTACGAGTGATAATGAGTAATGGGGAAGATAAGCATGTTACGCTTCAGAGCACTCGTGGTGAGGGAACTGAAGAAAGAGAGGTTGGGCTTAAGGCCCACCTTATATACATGCTAGGTTGTATGTACGTGTTTACTACAGTAAATGGATTACTAAGGTATTCCAGTACATTCTACGATATTCTATCATATTCCAACCAATAGCGTAAGTATCTCTATTTCAAATATGACAGTGTCAGTATAATGTAAGCATGATGAGTAAGCTTGTGGAATGTTCTACAGTGTTCCACTGTGTTCCATAAGCTTCCATGATGTTCCGTGAATACCCAAAGGGTTCCGTGATATTCCGTAACATTCCGGTATGTTCCATACAAGTACTAGAACATTCTCTGACATTCTACGAAGGTCAGGTGATATTGAATCATGTGAGCACGTCACATTCTCTGACGTTCAAGACTGAAGTCAGGTGATCACGTTTACAGTGATTCTAGACGTTGATTACTCAATTGTCATGTGATCATATATCATGTAATCATGCTATATTCTCAACAATGCTTTGGACGGCGAGCTGTAGTGCGGAAGACATGAACTCGAATTTAGGATATCCCACAGAAACGGGGGTGAAATCTAGAAAGAGACGGACAGATGGTCAATCTTATAAGTGAATTTGCGGAGACCGTGACCATCTTACGGCGTGACCGAGTAGAAGTCACATCAAGGGTGTCGATGAGAGTACGACTTCACTTAATGCCCACCGCAGCCCGTCTGATGATTGGGCGGAGCCATAAATGCTGTTGGCCGACATGTACTTGAAGACCATGATAGATATATGCAAATTCTGATAGACATTTGAAATATGTCGACAGGCGAATGTGTCTTTTCAGTCCATGCATTGAAAGATTGACAAACCGGTCCTGAGAGTTCGGCGCCTCCCTCGTGACAAGCACCTGCGATTCCCCACTTTATTTCCGGCAAGTTGCATATCACGACATTGCACTTATGAGCCGCTATCACGCGTTCATTCAGTATCACAGAAAAAAAAAGGGGGTGCAACTCGCACTTAATCAACGCTTGATGAAAATCTCTTCCCCTCCATTCATCAGGAGTCCCCCAATTTTCTGACAAGGCATTATACTACCTTACTCAGAACCTCACTTTGTAAAAGAAATGTATTTTATAGTGAATGTGATAAAGTATTGTATTGCTGTGATTATCCCTTATAACCGTAGGTCCGGCTGCAACGGAGTGTTGCACCGTCAGAAAACACTAACATCACACAGCCCGATAACAGTGCGTAATGCTTATCAGCTTGGTAAGTCTTGCAGGTTTCGTGGGAAAAAATGTCAGGCTAGTGACAATGTTGCTCAACACACGGGTCGATACAAAGTGCTCAGGTTTGTCTGATTGCTGCTGTCTTATAACTGTACGTCCAGTGGAAAATGTATATCACAGGTGACCAAGTGGGCCTGAAACCCCGCACCGACGAGAGTTTGTATGTACAGTCCGGGTGCATTAGTAGGGTAAACACTATCGGACGGAGTTTTAATGGTAAGCATCACTGGAATCTCATAGTGGTAGGTCTGTTGGATAATATATGTCGCAAGGAACAAAGTGACTCAGAGACTCCATATTGAAAGAAGTTTGTATATACATTAGACTTACTGCCTGGTTTGAATATTAGCATAAGAATGATCAATAAGGAAGGATTTAGCCAAAAGTAAGATAGTGTCAGTATGGTCCAATAATTGGCCCAAGGATGAGACTCATCAATCCTTGAAATAATTAATGTAAATGGCCAAATTTATCTATCATCCGGTCATGGCAATTCCGTGTTTATCATATTGTTGCACATAATCAATGTCACTGTGTTCATTTGTCTGCAGGACTGTCACTCGGATTACTGTGTCGGCCAGGGGTCGGCATGGTAGAATTAGAGCTGAAATACATGCACAGCGAACGTTACTCAAATTAGTATTTGTGACATCCCTTTACACTTGTCGTCCTCAGGGCGATGATGGCAAATGCGTAACACCCCGCCAACAAAGAACCAGGAGAATCTGTCCGGGATTTCCTGCCATTATATATGTATATTGCTTATTTCGCCCTCGCTTATCGTGACAAGCGTGTTTTACATCTCTCGTAGCATTTATTACCAGTATTGATCTACGTGCAGTACATTAAACAAGTGATGGTCCACTATTGGTATCAGTCATACGGCGCCTCTTCAACGTCTTTTCTACTGACATCTGAGCAAAGCCATCACACTCAATCTGAAATGCAAAGGTTGGCCCGAGGACTTGTCTGTTGCTCACAGTCAGTGCCAAGTTGCGACGCAAAGCAAATAACAGGCATACCTATTCCACCAGAGCAAAAGATCACCCACCGCCTTCTTGTCCTCCGCAGACGTGGTGTCCTCAAACCACAACACAATGGCATCATAGAACTCGCGAGTGTTGAATACACCATCTACAACTGCCCAGGAAGCGACCGAGGAAAGAGCAAAACAAAGCTATCATGGTAGTACAACATCAAGTCAATTTCATCATGGTTCCGAATTGTCATGCTCGCGCACCTGGCAAGCTACATAGGCGATAGTGCGTGGTTGAACAGTTTTCATTTCGACGAGCCTGGCTACATTGGACCGTGTCCACCTATCACCTCGGGAGCGTTTTCGATGGGTGCATTCAAGACTCCCCATCTCTGAAGGATCAGAGGATGATGGAGATATAAATATTGCTTTGAAGGCCTGAAGCCATGGTCAGCGACATAAGTGGGTCATGCGCAGGATCACCTGGACCAAAAATTCGCCCATGAAAAGTCCTTTGTCAAGGTCATTAACATCACATTTGCAACCAGCGTATAGAAATGCAGGCCATGATTGTG
Source organism: Heimioporus retisporus (assembly GCA_038090495.1). Lineage (NCBI taxonomy): Eukaryota > Fungi > Basidiomycota > Agaricomycetes > Boletales > Boletaceae > Heimioporus > Heimioporus retisporus. Next base: position 9,847 of record JBBPMV010000043.1, on the reverse strand, counting down.
CAGTGACGAGAAAATCCGGATGGTAACTGCGTATGTTCTCTCGGTGACTTAATTAGAGTGTCTATTAGATACCTCGTGGCGAAACATACGGCGAAGGAGAAATGACTTACACAGCATCATTCCAATCATAGTCGACTGGGCACAGAAGACGTCCAGTCACATCATTGTGAAAACCTCTCCAAGTTTTGTCTTCCGGATCAAGGGGTTGTTCAAGGGGGGGGACAATGTGCCTGAGCCAGTCAACGACCTTCACTTTCAGCCTCCGCGTGTCATCAGTACGTGCGCTGTCGGCACCTCGTCCGAGCTAGATTCATATAAGTGCTATATGCGAAGCACCAGTGGATAAAATCATCACCTGTTGTACAGTGTCGCGGAGGTCTGCTTGAGGTGTATCACGAATGTAGGGGACCCATCGGATGAGTTCCTTATACGAGTTATATAAATAATTCTCACTTGGGGCTCGCTTTCAGTATCACCAAAAACTGGTAGTATACAATACGTACTGGCTTGTGTGGTTGCCAATCACACCTGTATTAGTGGCTTGTGCTCGACGGGCAGCCTCAGCTAACATATCGTCAATGGTGTCGTGGAGAGATACAAGCCGTCTGATGGCTCGTCCCTTAAGGCGCAAAAAACTATCATTTCTGTTAACAGTACGTTAGTCAATGCACACACATAAGTATAAATTTACACAACGATTGATGGTTGTTGGTCTTGTTGGACAAGGTTTGCTCTTGCAAAGAGAGGATGCGCTGCATCTGCTGCATGAGAAGAACAGGGTCGATGCTGTGGGGGACAGCACCGGCACCGGTCTGAGAAGCACTGGTCTGTGAGGGGGTATCGTCACCGGCCATCGAGATAGGGCCCAGGAAATGGTTGTGCGAAGGGACACTCGCAGATGGTTTTAAATAGCTCTAGTTAATTTTTTAGGGTCGGCAGATAACTGATGGATTGGTGACGTTACCATTAGTACCACTTTTCGAGTGGTCAAAGATTCGGAACTTCAGTAACGGGTCAGATTAGTTCGTTTCTGTCGCCGAAGGGTCGACAAGTGAAAAGGCTGAATGAATGAGTTAGCGAAGTGTCACTTAGTGTAAGAAGTCCTGAAAACGGAAGCTATACCTTAAAATGAGGCGGTTCCAAAGCCAGTCACTTTGGTTCCATTTTGCCTGGTGTTGTGCGGGTGGTTGATAGGACGAGAATTGGCAAAGTCTCCGACTCGTAACCAATTGCATATACCTTCATGGTCAGCCGCTGCGATTAGTTAGGTCTTGGTACATATTACAGGCGCATACAATGTGAAACTTACTGTTATGATTCGCCCCTATTCTTTTCTTCCTTGTCATTATCGCTTACCATCGTCGGCTTTACCCGATGTTTCTACTTCGATAGAGTGCTCTAGAACATGCAACGTGTTCGTCGCACACCCTTATCTCTTATCTTTGCTTCCTTCTTCCTTTCAAACGTTCTTCGCTTAGTCATAGATATTCCATAACCTTCTATGACCTTCCATCGCGCAGTATATAAGCTCTAGTACTCCGTCCTTTGTACCCTAGCTTAGTTCTGCTCAATCTTACCTCGTTCCTCCTTCGCCCCCCTCATCGTAACTCGCTGCTACCTCGTTGGTAGGCAGACTTACACTCGGACCACCTGCTATACGTCCTAGCAGGCAGAACCCTTGACCCTATAGGGCAAGTACTCCGTTGTCACCTCGAACCCTTAACCCTACGTTCTAGTTCTTTGAGCCTACGCTCGTTCCTACCCGGACCAAGCGTAACACTTACGTTGTAGTTTATCTCCGTCAGGCTGTCAGTGTCAACCTAATCTGACCCTCTCACGTTATCCGGTCCCAACCGCAACTGTACAAGAAGCGACTGAATGGAATATGCCAGTCTGGTTAGCCTGTGGTAATGACAATTGCGCTTAGTGCCATTTCTGCCACGGGACCAAAAAAAAATGCTACCCCACCGCCTGGTAATGGTTCCTAACCGTGACCGCGCGAGAAGCGAATGAATAGAATATGCTTGTGGTGATGACGGTTTGCGCTTACTGCCATTGCTGCCATGAATTTCAATTTTTAATAGAAAATCATCGCTCTACCACCTGGTGATAGTGACATATTGAAAGCGTAACCTCGGAAACGGACATCCAGCAGGGTCGGTGGCGTGGTCCTATCAAGTTGAGCAATGAGCAAGCGAACTTTGCATCACGGACAGGCGGCGTTTACAAAGCACCTCGAATTGGTTGAAGGCGTACCCATGTATATACCAATAAAAAAATGGAAAGAACCTACCCAAAATTTCGCTAGTCTCGCTATCTTAGCCAACGCTATTTGTTCACATTCTGGATTCTTCATCTATGGTAGTCACTTCCAAGTTAGCCCGACCCAACCTGCCTGTTGAGCTGGAACGCACGATTTTTCTGGAGGCGAAGAGAGAATCTCAAGAAATCGTGAAGTATGTCCTCGTGGCCCGTCGTGTGCATCAGTGGTAAGAATATCCGCAACATGATTCCCATTATGTTGATTCTTGGCCCGCGCAGGTTAGAGCCAATCCTTTATCGCAAAATAAGCATCGTTTCAAGCCCGCAAGCGCAAGCACTCCTATACTCACTCAGCGTGAGGCCCAAGAATGTCCTCTTCCTTCGTATCGGCACAACCGTTCATCCTAAAGAAATTGTCTTGCTGCTTTGCCATTGCCCTCGTCTGGTCAACCTCATTCTACATGGGAGCAGCGATAGTGGCTGGAAACTTCGTCTACTTCATAATGCGCTCAACAATCTTAGGTATATGAAACACCTTACCGTCGATCCAAGCATATTTTTCCATACCTACTACGCGCATCTCCCTAACGTATCGGCCTTCCACCGTGTTACCCATCTGGATCTTACATCCAACTGGAATATGGATCTCGTCAGCAGTGGCGTCCAGTATTTACACAACTTGACGCACCTCTCAATCCACTGGAGGGTAACTTACGTAGGCATTCCCAGTCTGCAGGCTGTTCTGCGTCAAGTACAGTTCAAAATGGTTGTAATGTGGATGGATCATACCAATACTCACAGGAAAGTTGTCAGGTACTTTGAGAAAAAGAAGGTGGATGATCAGCAGATTGTGTTGTTCCGTCGTGCGGAGAAGGTCGAGATGGAACTTGCAGCTGGATTTTGGGTATATGGTGCACGCATCATTAAATGGCGTCAGGAGAATAATAGTGAGTAGGATCGACCGTGCACGCACCGGGACTAACCTTATCTCAGTAACTACGTTTGCGCGTCCTTCAACGGGTTCGAGAGAAGATATCACTTCCATCCACAGGTTGCCTCTCGAGCACGAGTCTAACCCATGGGACGAATATGTGGTATAGAGCATGCTTGAGTTGAGTTAGTGCCACAGCAGGAGCAGTGAACCCTGATGCGAATGAGCTGTACATACCGTTGATAATAGTTAGAACTTGAATACAGTGGTAGGAGAACCTCTTGATTTCCTTAAAACGCGGCGAGTAGAGTGAACGGAGTGGCCAATAGCAAGGCGAAGGCAGTTGGGGCACTTCCAAAGGTCTTCAACCCCAGTGTCACACTATACGAGGTGGTGACGAGGCGACCCGGCTGGACCAAAAGTCCAGGAAGTGATCTCTGCTCGACCAAAAGTCAAAGACAGAGATTGAGATGAGCGGCCAACAGCCAACCCAGAGCTCTACCGTGAATGCACTCGTAAGCGTTAACGCAGGACATTCGGCGGCCCTGGAAAATAACCCATAAAGTCAGTTTATATGGCACAACCTGCTACTAGTACACAAAGAGAAGTCGGCGCAAGCTAGGAAAATTGCAAGTCAGTGTGAAAACGGAAACGAATGAACACGCGACATACCTAGGCCATCCATCGCGTCTCACAGGTGTCCCAGATATCCGGCGTGGTAGATGCAAGGGACACGCAGTATGCATGACCAGTCTACATGCATCGTTCTTGTCCTTGTGGTGCCATCAGTGACGAATGGCATCGTATGGTAGGATAACCAGAGGGGGGGACATAGATGCTGATTTGTACACACATTGTTTCCATCGCCGCCGTCATCGTGTCGTTGATGGCGCTGAGTTATCGACGACACCCCATTGCCGTCGTCTTCCTGCACAGGTACCAGGGATGCGGGCGTGGGTGTGTTTGTGTGGACTCTCGTCATGCCTCTGGGGTGGTGGGCGAGTGGGCGGCCTGGTCTCCCTCTTGGTGATGGCGAGGTCGGTGAGCCCCTGCAGCGTGGTGGGGTAGCGGATCAATTGGCGTTAGGTAGAACGGACTTAGCAGAAAATTCCACACCAGTCACAATGTGTGACTTGTGACTCGCAACTCAACTTTCGTACCTACACCCACGCTCACCGATCGTACGCGACGACGAAGCCGACGCACGCAACCTGTCTGTCATACCACCATATCCTTTCAGACGGCTGCCCGCCACTCGACTACCAAGATGTGAGCCGACTACATTAGCCTGCAAGACGAGTACGTGGAAAAATTGAAAGGTCGTTTATCGATATTCTTACCTCGATGGAAGAATGAGTATGCACGCCATACTAACTACACCTGATAGGTTCAATGCATGGGCAACCCTCCCGCTTATGGTCGTATTGTTGACCAAGAGCCTCACCCAAGGCATTCATTGCCCCGTGCAAAACATCCTCGATCAGGTCCCAAATGCGACAGATATCCCGGTTGTCGCCATCGGAACCACTGTAGGTGTATTCCCAAGTGTGCCGCTTGTCTGATCAGTCGATAGCACTTTGTCAACGCCCTTGTCGAGCGAAACCGCGCATGGCTTGATCGCGTCGCGGTCATCCGTCTCTGCAGTTCGTTTACCTGTGGCACACCTCCTTTTGTCGGGTTTCCACCCGATCTTAAACGCAGTGCGTTCTTTGTACTGCTTCCCTGACGGTTACCACTTTGTCCAGTCTTAAAGGGCCCCTACTTTCTTGTTTCTGGCGGTTTGCAGATCGATGGGAGCGAAATCACAACCGTCGACGCTACAAAGATTGAGTCAGCGTATCACGAGATCGCGCAACAGGCACGTTCCACCACCACCCGTAATGCCCTCCGTCCTAATCAGGCCCAACAGGACGTCCACGCACTTGCGATCATTTCAGTTTTTGCCCCCATTGATTTTACCCTTACTTAGGAAGAGCGCGTCGCTTCCATCGTGCGCGAAAAACTACCGTACCTCGTCTGTTCCAAGGCTGTGGCACACATTGGCCTTTTGGAGCGAGAAAACGCGACCATTCTCAATGCCTCTCTCCTTAGGTATACGAAGAAGACCGTCCTTGGCTTCCGGAACGCGGCGCATGCCCTGCACCTGACGTGCCCCGTCTTTATCACGAGCAACGACGACACCCTACTTAATTGCTCTCAGGCCGCCAAATTGCCCATTCGCACCTTGTAAGTGTGCCCCATTACTTACGCCCTTCTCGGATCTCTGATAGTGTTCTGATCAAAGCTCTTCTGGCCCCACAAATTCAATGAGGGGCGTTGCACTTCTTACTTCTCTCCAGTCCAACATCGTCAAAGAATCCGCATTGGTCGTCGATATAGGAGGCATGATGGTTCGTCCATGCCCCTTTCACCTCGGTGTCCATAACGGATGCAATTTATAGACAAATATCGGTATGCTTCTGTGCATCTTCGTCCCCCTACCGTCCTCTCGCTTCTCAAGATCTCACCCCTGATTCTATAATCCAAGCGGTTTCCCTCGTCAAGCCGCAGCCCTCCATGAGTTCTACAGTGTCTTGCTCAACTTCTCCATGCCGCATGTCACTAGGTCGCTACATTTCTTGGGAACCCGACCGCGCGCGGGGGAGCCTCTTCGTCACGTCTAACCAAAAGGTCCCGCCCGTCCCAGCACCTGGCTCGGACGTAGAGGGGTCCCAGCCGTTGGACACCTTGTTGAGCACAGCCGCTCCCTTTTTTTCTTCTTCCTGTCTCGCCCTCCACGCGGTACCACACGCTTCCTTGGATGGCACTGCTCTGGGCAGTATCGCAACCCAGGTACAATTTCTTTTTTCGGGAGCCCTTGTGGCGTGGGGTATTGAGGGTGTGGGGTCATCGCGGAAAAAGGTGCGAGGTAACCTGCTCACGCGAGGACGAGCAACGCCTGTGCGGGTGAACGGTAGTAGTGGGCTCCTGTGGAATCTTCAACTGTTGTTTCCCTCATTTCACCTACGGCCATGTCGGAAACAGAAAAAAAAAGGCCGAGAGGCATACCATATCTTGGGTGTGACCGATGACCATCCAACGAGGTATACAGAACCCTAGTAGCGTGCGGAAAAAACGTTATTGGCTTATGAAATAGATAGACATGGATGGCATCAACAACATCCCAGATATGCGACGAAACCCCACCACTTACCATTTTCCGCCTCTGACCGACCGATGTCGGTGAACAGGGATCTATCTGTGCCCCCCCGGGGGACGTCCATCGTCCCCACTCTTCGGAACCTGATGGTGAGTTCCTCGATCACCTGGATGGGAAACGATATTAATAATGCGTGAGAAACTTACCATGCTCACTAAGTGCAGTCTCTCCGACAGCAACTATGACTTTTTCTATTACTATAGGTCCAATTCCTGCTCGTGAAGATGGCTCATTTCGATGGCTGGAGCTTGGCTGCCCACCGTCCTTAATATGGATTCTGTGGGTACCCGCGCGTTCTTCGTTTATGCTGTTGAGGCTACCAGCGATCATGTCCGAACTCATACCTAGGCAGGAAAGTTATGCTAGAAGGTGAGCTCATGTCACTATTCGACTATGCGTCAACTCTTGACCAAAGGTACTGTTAGAGCGTAATGCTAGCAATCGTGTCTTCAGTATCGCCGATTGCTGGTCTTGCGCTTACTACATAGAATCATGAGTACACGCTCAAGATTCTCCAAAGACTCCGGCCTATATACAATCGTTCCGGTGCAGCGGCTAACACACAGATCGAACAGGAATTACTTACATCCGGCTCAGATGTCAGTTGGAGCATTACTGCTACTATCCTCTTCACCGGTTTGTGCCCATTCCAATGGAGTATAATCAGCAAAATCCGATGCCAAAAGGTTTACCTTTTGCTTGTCGAGCGATTTTTCTGTTTGTTGTTTATCTGTCATCAACGTCGCTATTGATCACTACCTATGCTACTGTAACAGTTTCAAAGTCTATCAGGTTCGTCATAGGAATGAGAACTCTACAGACCGCGGGGTGAGTACGCGGACATGCGTTCCTTGTGTATTTACCCACCACCTTACAGCTCTCGTTTCGAGGCGTGCCAGTTGACTACGCTAATTCGTCTATCACTAGCGACTCTACTGGCCAATGACCATCGGCTCCGTGTCTGACCTTTACGGCACATCCTTCCTGACACATCCCACGGTCGTTTTTTTGACGATACAGCCTCAGTCACCGCCGCTGGAATTCGAAAGTGGCCAGGATCACCAGCGGGCCGCCCTTAAATGGGTGGGAGCAAAACATCTCAGGCTACCTGTCAAGTGCCAAGATTTTTAATCTCAGATACTCCGCCAACCGCCTTAGCCCATGTTGCAGAGCAGCCCATGCCCAACTGTGCCCCACCTCTCGCCCTCCCTCACCTCTTCTGTGAATTCCTCTTCCTTGCCTAGCCCAAAGGAGGACAATTCTCCGTCGAGTCCAGGAATCAACTCCAAACCTCCGTCTACCGAGAGTCCTATTATACAGGCCAGGATCAGAACGATGGCTACTACTCTTACTCTTGCTCAACCCCCCGGCACTTCCCCTAGTCCTCCATCTTCCCCCTCACGCAAATGTATTGAACTTGCTCCCCGTAATGGCCGCTTTTCACGTTTCCACCCCTACTCATCCAGGGGTGGAATAAGCCCTGTTGGAATGGATTATCTGGCACGGTCCCTTGGAATAATCACTCCAAACGATCTAACGATTGCCGAGTTGGAGGAAGTAAGTTGTTCGCGCCTTTGTTGGTTGAATAGCTGATGATGTGCGACAGAAGAAGGATATGTATATTTCGGTTCTCGACTCTATGCCCGACAGAGTCTTACTGTCGGCACTCAAAGTAAAACAGGCAAATCGCGATTGCATCGCACAACGTCTTGCGATGGCTTCTGCTGAGATTAGATCTGCTGAAGAGCGGATCGCTTTTTTCATGGCCCTGCACGAGCAACACACAGGAGACCTCGCAATCAGCGATGAGTTTACGCACTTCATCAACCATGTGCTGGATGGGCGCGAGTTGCTGGAACTTCAGGTGCAAGGGCAAGTTTATCGTGCTGCCTATCGACAAGACCGAGCCGCCTTGGAGATTTCGGATGCGCACGTCCATGAGATGCGAAAGGTGATTTGCTCGCATCGTCCATCTGAACCGAGCAGTGACGAGGATGCCGTGTCCACGTTCCCATTCGACGATAGTGAGGGCACGGGGTCTGATGCGGAAGGAGATTCCCCTTTGTAATACATGGAATTTGAAGCTGTATCGATAACCAATCGTGCTACTATGTAGCTACCTTTTTACCCATTCCCTCCAATTTGATGTATTGGATTGTGCAGACGGCCGTTCCCAGATTGTTTGTTTGTGCTTGTGTAGCAGTGTTGCAACATCACTTATTTCCGAGGGTCATCATGTATCCCATGTTGACATTCACAAGTGTGTTCACGGTAGAGCTCTGGGTTGGCTGTTGGCCGCTCATCTCAATCTCTGTCTCTGACTTTTGGTTGAGCAGAGATCACTTCTTGGACTTTTGGTCCATCAGGGTCGCCTCGTCACTACCTCGTATAGTGTGACACTGGGGTTGAAGACCTTTGGAAGTGCCCCAACTGCCTTCGATGGTCACTCCGTTCAATTTACGTGTGGATAACATGCAGTGAGTGATCCATTCACAGTTGGTCAACTGAATTCAGTAGGGATCAGGATCTAACAACTTGTGTTCCTATTTGATGGAGAAGCCGAGGGCATGGGGCTCGACATGAACGGAGATGGTATGTATGAAGTTTCCCTGTATCGATATCAGCTAACCGCAAATCACTTATAAGCGTCCGAATCCTTCTCCCACTTCCCCAGTCAATATTGGATCTCACTACGTTAATGGATCAAGCCCAGTATCAGGTAGGCAATTATTCAGTTGCCCGACTGCCGCTGTTGACAAATCTCCAGCATGATTACGAACGTGCCCGTGCTCTTACCGAACCCGGTACAGGGCCTGTGTCGATGCCGCCATGGGATCTTACTCCTGATTTTATCGGCGGCGGCATGTCATTCGACCATACTAATTTTACAGGACCATCCGAGCAGCTGGATTTCACGAGCACCCATCCATTGCATCCTCCACCGCCCCCTATGACTCGTAACCCTCCTCTTCCCGTCAATATTACTTCCACCAACCTCGCTATAACGACAGGGGAGTCGGTTCGCTTCGGTGAGTCAAGATGTTTTATTTAACCGCAGCGTGTCATCTAATGATCAATATGACGAACTTGACAGGATCACCCGAGCAACTGGGTTTCACGACTATCCATTCACGCCCTCCACTGCCATTTATAATTCCCGACCCCCCCCCTCCCGCCGACTTCGCTTCCACCAACTTTGCTGTAACGACAGCGAACTTGACAGGATCACCCGAGCAACCGGGTTTCACAACTATCCATTCACGCCCTCCACCGCCATTTACAGTGAGCTCAAAAACCCTTTCCATGTTTGCCACAATTGTAGTGCATAATGTGTACTGCCGCAGGTCATGGGAATCACGCTTAGCCTTGGTGGAGTCTTAGATAGCCCATACCCTTGGCTACAGAAACGCTCCCTGGGTCATGTGATTTTGTTCACACGCTGTGGAGATATGAAT
>JBBPMV010000042.1:0-45686 GCA_038090495.1 Heimioporus retisporus | reverse complement strand
CAAACGAGGCCCAAACGGGGCGCGCCGCGTATTTGACGTACCGAGGCACCCGAGATGCGGCATCTAAGAGACCTATTTTTACCTACAAAGGAAATTGGTCTCTAAGACCCCAAAAAGTGTTGCCTGAGGTGCTCAAGTGTCGTCCAACGCTTTAGTCAGCAGGGCTGTCTTGACGGTAGAACCCGTTGCCATGGAGGGTGCGGGCGGGACGCACCGCATCGCAGCGGTATTGGGAGCTCCACCGGTAAAGAGAGGAGATGGGCTTCGTTGTAGGCGTTGAACACCACGCGGATGCCAAGAGTTTGGCGACGAAATGTGAAGTTTGCTCTGCTGTGTCTGAGAGAATTTGAATCCTGGAGACAATCCGTGCAGGTTCGGAAGCGGGAAAGACAGCACAGACCTGCCATCTGAAAACACTTCCTAGAGCTCGTCGAGGCTGCCCATCAGTGGATTGGACTCGTGCCCTTGTCGTAGGTGAAGACGGCCCAATCGATGTCATTGCTGGCGACGACGTTGCGATAGTACGCGTACGCCCTCTTCATTATCTGGATGCAGACCATTCGCGTTGGTGGCCCTGTCGCCTCCGTGAATTCCCACAGGTGGATGGATACATGGCCGCGGAGGAGTTGGTTAGCGCTTTGCTGGTGCCAGAGCTGTGGATACAATCATTCCACATCAGTGTCGGTGGACGAGGTGGGAAGTCACTGGAGCTAGATATTGATGCATTTAGCGCTGTATTGTCCAAACACGTGTATGCTAGAAAGTAACTCACATCGGTCAACGCGCCGTCGAGGCCGAAAGTTTGTTGATGGGATGTTACCCATCAATAATATACCCTCCGCCCGACCTGGCGAACAGTTCGCATTCAAGAATTGCAGACACGTTGGATGTATAGCTGGTGGTATGTTCGAACGGTTATCATGAAGGGTCCCACTCAGATCGACACATAATACTCACTTGTCGTTTGAACCCGCCCTTCTCCGATCTTCCTTGTTGACGCATCCTCCGGTGTGTCGGTCGATACTGGCAATGTTAACAATTGAGTGGAAAGTGAGCCTGAGGTAGTAACAAGAAAGATCTTGGTGCGTATCCAACTGTAGTCGCAACTATAACTGTTGAAGTTATATGCATCATCGATAGCAAACCCTCCCATAGAAGCTGAGGACCATGCCCGGTGAAAACGGGTGGGAAGGTCTTGTGAAATGATCGTGGAAACTATGTACACAGCAAGTCGCATCGTGTTCGGTTCAACTCTCGCATCGTGCCATCATCCAAGCAACCACCAGAGCTCATCCACTCTCAGCTTATAGCGACTCGATTTCGCAATGACGGGCTTCAAGGAGAATATCAGAAATCTTCGATCTCGTATCTCTAGAAGTGTCTCTCCAGTGCCTTCCCATGGCTCCGATACTCAGCCCAGTGCTCAACCGAGCACGATCTCTCGCCTCTTTGGCTTGCGACGCCGTGCTCAGGACACCACTGATGTCTCACGCAGTGTTGATATAGCTGATAGGATCACTAGTCATGCGCCTGCCCAGGAGTCCGACTCTACCCAGCCTTGCGTTGTTGTCAGTGACATGGGTGTTAAGCCCGCTCGATCCCACGATCTCACAGATCCCATCCCCTCGATTGTCGCTAGTCCTGTGGCTGCCCAGGAACCCTATTTCCATCACATACGATCACTCAGTCCTGACATCCCCACCACTCAGCTGGACGTCATCTCGGGCCCGCCGCCAAGTCGTGTCGAGGGTATCACCTTACCCACCCCTGAGGTTGTTGACGGAGCCACTAGTCATGTACCTGCCAGAGGATCTGATCCCATGCAACCTCACATCTGTGCAAATGCTGAGCTGGCTCAATTCCAAGACCCCAAGGATATCACTTCCTTGCTGGTTGTTCATCCCATGTCTGCTCAAGCATCCCATCCTGCACAAATGGTGCAACCTAGTGTGGCTCCTGGTGACCCAAAGAGCCTGTCTGCTGAACCCCAGGACATGTCTCCAGAGTGCTCCCCATCTTCTGATATGCCCACCACTCAACTCAGGATCATTTCTGGTGACTTGAGCTCACAGCCCAGCCATGCTAAGGAGACAACTGAGTCACCTACCATAGACAATGTTAGTAAAATTGCTTGTCCTAAATTTACATGCAGCTCAAAGACTGTTTTCAGCTTGTTAAAGAGTCTACATCTCAGGGATTTGCTTGTCCACAGGAGTTTGAGCACATGCAACATGGTATGATTGTCAGTAATATGTCCTTACTTTCTGCTGATGACATTGAAGGGCCTGCTACTCAGTCTCCAGGTGGGCATGTTGTATATTTGATATTCTTGCAACCTGATTCTTAGGGAAGAGCCAAGAAGGAATGCTGATATTTCTCACATCATGCAAGAAACTGACAAGGGCCTCATGGAAAAATTTCATCGATTTAGAATTTTAATTATTGGAAGGGCAAATGCTGGGAAAACAACCATTCTTCAAAATATTTGCAATTCCTCAGAGTATCCAGAAACCTATGACTATGAGGGAAATAGGGTACTAATGTCCATTAAGACATGTTTGAGAGATACTGACCTCATTGATATATTATCAGGTTGATCTGACTGTTGCAGGGTCAATAGAGGTGAGGTGGTGCATATGTATATGTGATGAAGCTATGGTAATACATGGTATCTACAGCGTGGAGAGCATGATATCAAGCATGAGCTGGTTTTCAAAAGCAACCCCAAGTTTGTTTTCCATGACTCACCAGGATTTGAGGCTGGACATGAAAAGGAATTGCAAAAGATGAAAAACTTTCTTGCAGACTGTTCTGCCACTAATGAGCTGAAGAAGCAAGTCCATGCTATATGGTGAGGATAAATACTTGTGTTCTGGATTTGTACTAATGAATATAGGTATTGCATTCCCATGGATCAACTACATCGTGCCATCACAGTGGCAGAAGAAAGATTTTTTGGTGAATGTGACACCAAAAATGGTAAGAATGTTATTTTGGAGGTCACATATTTGTGTTGATGACTTGGTTAATAGTTCCAGTGGTTGTGCTATTCACCAAGTTTGATGCCCTTCTAGCACAGGCATTTCAAAATGAACACATAAATTTGCCTGCAGATGAAAGACAGAAAAGACTACAAGCTGGTGCCCAAGAAATGTTTGAGAAGAGAAACATTTGGGGTGATCTATGTAAGATGGCATTTCCACCCAAAGCATCAGTACAACTACAAGGTGGCTATACATGTCCTATTGTTTCTACCATTGTACCACTAAGCATGTTTCAGATATGGATACAAGTGGTATGGGATGCAATCTATTATTAGAAACAACAGCAACTGTATTGGGCACTGAATCATTGCAAATGTTGCTGGTATCAGCACAAGAAAAAAACATATTGCTTTGCATTGAATATGCTATTAAATAGTAAGTAAAAACATTGTAATACAATATGTCTATAAATAATCCATCCAGTGCTTTGGAAAGATATGTTGAATTTAGGATTACTGCAAAAGAAGATCACAATGTAATGAGGGCAATTGCTAGTTGGTTTCCACACACCAAGGTATGATTACTCAGTGAAATCCATAGGGGTGTGTAGGAAATTGAATATTTTGCATAGGTAAGATATTGTGCATAATAAAAATAGAATTTTAGTATTGAAATACCATTTTTGATATAGGAGGTAAAAGATCTGATATGAATCAGAAATGAGGATTTATCTCATGGCCCTCTTTCTGCTGCTCTTCTATCCATAGGGAGTAAGTGGTCTGATATAGATCAGAAATGAGGGTTTATCTCATGGTGCTTTTTCTGCTGCTCTTCCATTCATAGGGAGTAAGTTATCTAATGTGGATCAGAAATGAGGATTTATCTTGTGGCCCTTTTTCTGCTGTTCTTCCATTCATAGGCAGTAAGTGGCCTGATGTGTATCAGCAATGAGGATTTATCTCATGGCCCTTTTTCTGCTGCACTTCCATTCATAGGGAGTAAGTGGCTTAATGTGCATCAGCAATGAGGATTTATCTCATAGCCCTTTTCTGCTGCTCATCCATTAATAGGAAGTAAGTAGTCTGATGTGGATCAGAAATGGGGATTTCTCTTATGACCATTTTTCTGCTGTTCTTCCATTCATAGGAAGTAAGTGGTCTGATGTGGATTAGAAATGAGGATTTATCTCATGGCCCTTTTTCTGCTGCTCTTCTGTTCATAGGAAGTAAGTGGTCTGATGTGGATCAGAAATGAGGATTTGTCTCATGGCCCTTTTTCTGCTGCTCTTCCATTTGTAGCAAGTAAGTGTTCTGATGTGGATCAGAAATGAAGGTTTATCTCATGGCCCTTTTCCTGCTGCACTTCCATTCATAGCGGGTATGTGATCTGATGTGGATCAGAAATAGGAATTTATCTCATGGTCCTTTTTCTGCTGCTCTTCCATTCATAGTATGTAAGTGGTCTGATGTACATCAGGAATGAAGATTTATCTCATGGTCCTTTTTCTGCTGCTCTTCCATTTATAGGCAGTTAAGTGGTTTGATGTGGATCAGAGATAAGGATTTATCTCATGGCCCTTTTTCTGCTTCTCTTCCATTCATAGTTTGTAAGTGGTCTGATGTGGATCAGAAGTGAGGATTTATCTCATGGCCCTTTTTCTGCTGCTCTTCAATTTATAGGCAGTAAGCAGTTTGGTGTGCATCAGAAATGATGATTTATCTCATGGCCCTTTTTCTGCGGCTCTTCCATTCATAGGAAGTAAGTGGTCTAATATTGATCAGAAATGAGGATTTATTTCATGGCCCCTTTTTTGTTGCTCTTTTGTTCATAGTATGCAAGTGGTCCAACATGCATCAGAAATGAGAATTTATCTCATGGCCCCTTTTCTGCTTCTCTTCCATTTATAGGCAGTAAGTGACCTGATGTGGATCAGAAATGAGGATTTATTTCATGGCCCTTTTTCTGCTGCTCTTTCATTCATAGGGAGTAAGTGGCCTGATGTGCATTAGCAATGAGGATTTATCTCATGATTATTTTTCTGCTGCTCTTCCATTCATAGTATGTAAGTGGTCCAATGTGCATTAGAAATGAGAATTTATCTCATGGCCCTCTTTCTGTTGCTCTTCCATTCATAGCGAGTAAGTGGTCTAATGTGGATCAGAGATGAGGATGCATCTCATGGCCCTTTTTCTGCTGCTCTTCCATTCATAGTATGTAAGTGGTCTGATGTGGATTAGAAATGAGGATTTGTCTCATGGCCCTTTTCCTGCTGTGCTTCCATTCATAGGGAGTAAGTGGCCTGATGTGGATTAGAAATGAGGATTTATCACATGGCCCTTTTTCTGCTGCTCATCCATCCATAGTTTGTAAGTGGTCTGATGTGGATTAGAAATGAGGATTTATCTCATGGTCCTCTTTCTGCTGCTTTTTCATTCATAGCGAGTAAGTGGTCTGATGTGGATCAGAAATGAGGGTTTATCTCATGATCCTTTTTCTGCTTCTCTTCCATTCATAGCGAGTAAGTGATCTGATGTACATCAGGAATGAGGATTTATCCCATAGTCCTTTTTCTGCTGCTTTTCCATTTATAGTTTGTAAGTGGTCTGATGTGGATTAGAGTTGAGGATCTGTCTCATGGACCTTTTTCTGCTGCTCTTCCATTCATAGGGAGTAAGTGGTCTGATGTGGATCAGAGATGAGAATTTATCTCATGGCCCTTTTTCTGCTTCTCTTTCATTCATAGGTAGTAAGTGGTCTGATGTGGATTAGAAATAAGGATTTATCTCATGGACCTTTTTCTGCTGCTCTTCCATTCATAGGCAGTAAGTGGTCTGATGTGCATCAGAAATAGGGATTTGTCTCATGACTTTTTTTCTGCTGCTCTTCCATGCATAGTTTGTAAGTGGTCTGATGTGGATCAGAAATGAGGATTTATCTCATGGTCCTTTTTTGCTGCTTTTCCATTCACAGCAAGTAAGACAGTAGGTTCTTTATAACTAGACTAAATGTCAATCTCATTACCCCTTTACTTGTAGCAACCATGTTATATGGGCTGTGATCTTGTTTATTTATAACTAATAATTGTATTTTTTTTTCATCCATATGATATTGCCTAGCTGGTAAGCCTTAACTTGATTTTCCAATATTGTTAATATTATGTTTATAAAACATTAGGATGTAAGTCAACTTTTTGACATCCATGTTGTATTTTTAATATGTTCACATTATTTTCATTTAGCAAGTAAGCTTTTCTTCCTCCTTCTGTTCTGAATACATCATTTATTTTTTCTATTAGGCAGTTGGGTTTCTTTCTTCATTCATAAGCTTGAATAACTAATATAATTTAGATTATGCAAATTGAGGATTCACAGCAGGTTGGCATCTATAATATAATCAATCATGTATTCCCACTAAAACCCATTATTCCATAGATTTCACCACCTCCCATGCATGACTCTCTTGTTGTATATTTAATTACATGATGGCCCACTTGTCATCTAAATATACATTCTTTAGATTACATCACAGGGGGAGGCATGGAAAGATGTCCTTCAAGAAGGGATAGGCATGTTATTCAAAAATATGTTTATGCAATGTTTATATTTTTATGTATAGGCTTTTTGCTTGTTCTTCAACATTCTTTTTTTCTTGTTCAGAAAAACTGCCCTGAGCCCTTCAAAAAGGCTACAGGAAAATATCACACATCTGGGACATCTGCTAGAGTAGCCAATGAACTCAGAGGGCTCTGTGACCACTATCTTGCTGCTGACAGAGAGGAAAGAAGGAAACATATCATGGATATGGTCATGCACCATTCAATCTGCGAGTAGTCCAATAGATTAGTGCCTCAATCCTAAATTGGTTTGTAGCATAAAGCCTATTCTATTTGTTTAACAAAATGCTTCTATTTTTTGTTATATGAGTATCATCTATGAAATGATTCATGCTGTGTGATTGACATCATACTGTTTGTCAGTACATACACATATTAAGATGTTTTGTAAACAACTTGCAAAGAATTCTAGTATGTATGGATTCTCATGGTATGTACATACAGTATTTATGTATATACACAGGAAGTAAAAAATGATTGATGGGATGAATTGGAAGACAGTAGATCCAACATAATAGATGTTTTATGTTTTATGAATGTCTTTCTGAAAGTGTTCAGACTCAACTATCCATGTCTGGCTTCTATTTTTCTTTTTACTAGGCATATTTAAATATGTATATGGCATTGATATAATTGCAGCCATGAAAAGATAACACATAATTATCCTATATTTGCAATAAAATGGAGCACATTCACATACAGTAACCCATACAGTAAAACTACAGTGTTACACTTGGTCTGGGTAGGAATGAGCATAGACTCAAAGAACTAGAACATAGGGTCAAAGGTTTGAGGTATGGATGAGGAACTTGCCACTAGGATCCAGGGTTCTGCCAACTAGGATGTATAGTTGGTGGTTTGAAGGTAAGTTTATCTACCAAAGAGGTAATAGTGAGTTTTGATGAGGGGAGCAAAGGGGAACAGGGTAGATTGAGCAGGACTAAGCTAGAGTACATACAAGGGATGAAGTACTAAGGCTTATATACTGTGCAATGGAAGGTCATAGAATGTCATGGAACATTCATGACTAATCAAAGAAGATTCAAAAAGAAAAAGAAACAAAGTTAACAAAGTTAAAGGTATGTGATGAACACATTGCATGTTCTAGAGTACTCTATCTAAGTAGAAACATTAGGTTATGCTGATGATGATAGATAAGGATGGCAAAGGAGAAAAGAATAGGGGCAAATCATAACATTACCCCCTGAGTACATTTGAAACCACAGTGAGAAACAGAGAAGTAAAAGGAAAGATGAACTAAAGGTCCATGCAATCATCAGAGGATCCAGTCATATTGGTGTAGGCAGAGGTGTTATAGTCTGGGTATCCCCATTCTTCATCAACATCCAAGGATCCTTCAGCTGACATTCCAGTTTGACAACAAAGTTTAGCATTTGAGTGAGGAAGATGTTGGTGATGATGACAACCAGAGGGAGGAGGGATGGGGAGGGGATTATGAGGGGCAGGAGGAGAAGACAAATGTTGCACAAGGGAGTGTGTGGAGGATGAAGAGGCTCAAGACCTGCAAGAATCATGAGAGAAATGAGAGAACAAGGATGGGGAGGAGGGGATGAGAGGAGCTAGGGTATAAGGGCAAATACAAGAGCATTGGTAGGCTGAATGTCCCAGAGCATGCCTGTTGCAATGGGGGCAGCAATAGTAAATACAGTTAGCCTGGATGTGAGAGAGGTAATGGTAATGAAAGCAGGCATGGTTATAGAGGTGATGGGTCTCCAGTAGAGGACAGTTTCATTTGCCTTCCCAGGCTACCTCAGTTCTTTTGATGGAGGCTAGCTCCTCAAAGGTCAAAGGGGCACTAGAAGCTTCAGGGGATTGTTTATTGGTGGTAGATCTTGAATTTAGAAATTGCATGTAGTGCTGAATGTCTGATGTCAAATCATCCATCCCCAATTGATGCATCATGAATATAACAAGGTCCCAGAGGGTGAGGTACATAGGTTTCAAGGATACAAAAAGAGTAGTGCATGCATGCAGTGTTGTTGGCCACAAGATCTGCCTGGGCACAGAGGTTGTGGAGTTCATTGTACATGAGAAAGAGTGAATGAAGGGGGAAGAAGGTTCTAGTGCATCAGGAAAAGCCTCCCACTGCTAATTACTTATAATAGGTAATAATAGGATATAATTGCATAAATTACTTCATATTCTAGATAATGACTTGAATTACCATAAATTGTATGAATTATCAGCAAATTGCACAGTGAATTAATTGGCAGTTATGGTCTGGATCCAGATAAGAAGAAGGCCAACAAAATCCTCTTAAATCATTTTCTCCAACTTCTTTGGGGTAGTGGTATTAATGTTTACTTCCAACTCAAGGTAATATTACTTGGCCATCAATTAATTGGATTTGTTGATAATCTAACAAATTCATTATAATCTCAAATAGCTATCAGCAAATCTAACATTTGCTTTATGCCTATGGGGCCATGCTAGAATGCCTTGCTGGAGCTAGAATTATGCACCAGAAATAGGATCACACTACCAATGGCTGGACTGGTTACATTTTGAAACTTGAATATTTGTATTTACAATATTGTGCCAGGATTTTGGAACATTTCCCAATTTACCTTGCTAATTCACCCTTGCCTGATGATCAGCCAAATCCACAGGTGCAAAATAATATTAATTAGCCATCCATATACTCTACACTAGGCATTTGCATGGGTATGGCATACCCATGTGGGTTGTGGATATGGGTACCTGTGTGTTTGCTATTATTAAGCATGCCTGTCCTCTTCTAAACTTCAATTTTGACCTGGCTTAATGAGGCTGTCCAACTTGTCAATCTTAAATCTGACCTGGTTTGACAATAATTATTAGTGGTGGTACTGCACATCTGTCAATTTTTTTCACCTCAACCACCATGCCCAAAGAACCTATCTTGAATACCAGTTGTCATGTAACAAAACTTACTGACAAAGCTAGAGCTGCTCTTGAAGACAAGGTTATTAAAAAGCAGATATATGATGGTACTGTCAGTGACAACAATGATTCTCACACTCACAAAAAAAGACCAAAGAGTTACAAGCACTCTGGCAAGTATTAAAACACTTTACATAAATATTTAGAGATTGACCAGTAAGTGGACTCATAGTGGGACCAGTCACCACTGAAAAAGGTGCTGAAACAGCCCCTCTCATTTGTTGGTAGTCATCTGGTGTCACAACAATTGTCAGCAATGATGAGTCTGCAAACAATGAAGGCATGGCTACACAAGGGAACAATGACTGTGGTGCCAAACACAGCCACACTGATGAGCCAACAGAATCAGAGAATGACTCCCCTGCTGAACATAGTGCAGTTCCTGATGATTCAATGACACTCAAGAATAAGCTTGGTGTGTTATATTTCCATATCTTTTGGATAGATCTGAAGTAATCAATCTATAACAGAAAAACCAATGAAAGACTGGACCTCACCCATTTATGCTTTTTTTGAGTCTGTCCCAGAGATCAACAAGATCAATGGATATGTTGCACATATGTTCAAGTGCATCACACATGGTTGCTGAACAAAGATTTACCAGTTCCTCAATACAAAAGATGCCTGCTTGACTGGCAACATGCATAAGCATGTAAAGAAATGCTGGGAAGAGGATGTTCTTGTCACAGCTGATCAAGCATGAGATGCTACAAGTGCATGCACCAGGGTTGTTGAGCCATTTAAGCAAAATGGTAGCATCACTGAAGCCTTCAAATGAAAGGGTCAAGGCATGGTGACATACTCCCATTGACAACACACTTGAACTGAAACCAAGTAAGTATTCATGATGATGATGATAAGAATTACTCATATACCATATCCAGAGCTAAGATCATGTGATGGGTGTGTGAGAGCCTGTGACCATTCAAACTCATTAGTGACCATGGCTTCATGTCATTGATGAAGACCAGGTGGCCTGAATATTACTTGCCATCACCTGTAGGAATACTCTCAATACTAGATGGAGTGTGTAACTGATGGATTGCACCTGTAGGAATACTCTCAATACTAGATGGAGTCTGTGACTGATGGATTGCACCTGTAGGAATACTCTACAGGGTATAAGTACAGTCTATGAGTGTCAAGTAGACTGTCTTACCTCAGTACTAGACAGAGTCCATGGCTGAGGTGTAGACATGATGGAATGAGGATTATCTACCTGATGATTATGTAATACAGCTGTAGCCAAGTCTGTTTGAATCTATTGTACAAAGTCCAAAACACAACACTCCCCCTTCAAATGGACAAGTGCAAACACAACTTGGAAGCAAAACACTTTGCTTTCAAGCTAGGTAAAGCCTTGGTAAGAGTATCAGCAACTATCTCCCCCATAGGGCAGTAAATGAAAGAAATTGAACCATTCTCAACACTAAAATGAATGAAATGATACTGAATATCAATGTGCTTGGTACATACATGAAAACTCCTGTCACACATCAATCTGATGGCTGACTGATTATCGCCATAAAGGACCAATGGGTGTGATAGAGGCTGGAACATCTCCTCAACCAGACAATAAAGCCAAATTGCCTTCTTAGCAGCATGTGTGGCAATGACAAATTTGGATTTGGCCATTGACAGAGTGACCAATTCTTGCTTCCATGAACCCCAAAGCACAGCCCCCCCATCTATGATGAAGGTATACCCAGTGATAGCACAGTGATGCTTCTGCATTACCCCATCCACATCAACATACCCAACAAGACCAGAAGATTGCAGCCCAAAGGTAAGCACCAGCCCCTTCATCCTGACCAGATGCTTATATGTAGATGTACTTCACAGCCTCCCAGTGATCCCATCCTGGATTAGCACAGAACTGCACCACAAATGATGTTGCAAACACTATATCAAGTCAAGTCCCACAGGCCAGGTGCATCAATGAGCCAACTGCCTTGCAATATGGGATATTCTTCATCTGTGCAGCCTCCCCTGTGGTCTTTGGCAACTGTGACTTCAACAACTGAACATGTGGATCCAGAGGAATCAACACTGGTTTTGCATCTACAAAGTTATACTTCACTAGGATAGTGTTCACCTAAGGTTCCTGCAATAAAGCAATGGTACATGTGGTGTGATCTCAAGTGACTTTTATCCCCAACAGCCAGCTAATTGGCCCCAGATCAGTGACCTTGAAGTGGGAACCAATCTCCATCTTAAATGCTCTGATCAAGGCAGGTGAATCACCAGTGATCATACACTCATTGACATGTGATGCAAGAATGAGGATGTGCCTGGCAATGTTTGCAATGAAGACATCCAAATTGGCCTCCATATGCATGAAGCCCAGCTCCTTGAAGGTCCCATACAGGCACAAGTACCACTTCAATGTGCCTTGCTTTGAACCATAGAGAGCAACATGCAACTGGGCAACAAGATCACAACCTCCTTTGTTATACCCAGGGGGTAACTCCATGTACAGGTGAGCTCAAAAACCCTTTCCATGTTTGCCACAATTGCAGTGCATGATGTGTACTGCCACAGGTCATGGGAATCACGCTTAGCCTTGGTGGAGTCTTAGATAGCCCATACCCTTGGCTACAAGATTGCTCCCAGGGTCATGTGATTTGGTTCCCATGCTGCAGAGATATGAATATTTTAAGACAGCAACATCATGGAAAGGGTTTTTGAGCTTTTGAATTGACCAAGGTATTTGGGTATTATTAGTACTTGGTATAGCCTCCTTTTGCCCTAATTACTGCCTGGACCCTCCTAGGCATGCTTTCAATCAGTTTCTGACACTCCTCCACTGGTATTTTTTCCCATTCCTCCTGAACTCTATCCCACAATTCATGAATCCCATTAGGGAAGTTTTCATGCTCTGTAAGCCTCCTTTTGAGCCATCCCCAAAGGTGTTCAATGGGGTTTAGGTCAGGAGACTGTGCAGGCCAATCCATAGTCTTGAAATCCTGCTCTTCTAGCCATTCCTTGACCCTTTTGCAGGTATGCTTGGGATCATTGTCTTGTTAGAAAATGGTGTCAGGAGGATGAAAACCATAATGCTCCAAGGTTTGCTGAAGTTCATCCCTCAAAATTTGAAGGTAGAGGTCCCCATCCATCCTATCATCAATCTTTGTGGCAAATCCAATCCCTTCCCAAGTCATACAGCCCCACATCATCAAAGAACCCCCTCTAAACTTGAGGGTTCCTTGAACCAGTCTATCACTAAGCCCCTCACCTGCCCTTTTCCATGCCCATTTATGTCCATCTGACCCTAGACGATTAATTTTGGTCTCATCTGACCATATTACCCTCTTCTAGTCCTCTATAGTCCAATCCTTGTGAGCAATAGCCCAATCCAAATGAGCCTTCTGATGTCTGGCTGACAGGATAGGGTGTTTGGTCTTGACCACAGCTTTCATCCCAGATTTCTTCAAATGAAGACAAGTGGTACTGACAGAGAGGGGTTGGTTGATGATATTGGTGAGAGCTTTGGTCACCTGGACTGCATTATCAGCTCTACCAAAGGTGATCAGATGCTAAGCATGCTGAATATTGGTAGGGGTGAGCTTGGAAGGACAACTTCCAGTATCCTTAGGAAGGGTAGAATGCATCCTGGATCGAAGTTTGGATATAGCAGAAGGGCTAACACCAGTTTGCTTGGCAATGGCTTCACCAGAATGGCCAACATCAAGCAAAGAGAGAATGATGTTTTGTTGGGTAAGAAAAAGGGATCTGACCATGATGTGGATGGGAATCAAGAGGCATGTGAATTATTTTAAACTCAGACATACTATTTGGATGTATATCTTTGTTTGTATCAGCAAACAAAAGCAATTTCTCTATGATTTCACTATGATCCCAGTCTTCAACTCAAAAGCTCAAAAACCCTTTCCATGGTGTTGCTGTCTTAAAATATTCATATCTTCACAGTGTGTGAACCAAATCACATGGCCCTGGGAGCGATTTTGTAGCCAAGGGTATGGGCTATCTAAGACTCCACCAAGGCTAAGCGTGATTCCCATGACCTGTGGCAGTACACATCATGCACTGCAATTGTGGCAAACATGGAAAGGGTTTTTGAGCTCACTGTATATAATCTTGTTGTCATCCAATTTACCATTCAGAAATGTGCTATGAAAGTTGAAGACATCCATGTCCCAATCATGTTGTGCCACAATAGCCATGATCAAACACAAAGAAGCTAGATGTGCTACCAGGGCATAAGTGTTCCCATAATCAATGCTATACTGCTGGGTGAAACTGTGTGTGGCAAGCTGTGCTTTGTACTTATCAATTTCCTTGGCCATGTTCTTTTTGATCTTGAACACCCATTTGCAACTGATGACATTGATCCCCTTTGCAGGCCACTCAACCA
Organism: Heimioporus retisporus; assembly: GCA_038090495.1. Lineage (NCBI taxonomy): Eukaryota > Fungi > Basidiomycota > Agaricomycetes > Boletales > Boletaceae > Heimioporus > Heimioporus retisporus. Next base: position 31,771 of record JBBPMV010000042.1, on the reverse strand, counting down.
CATTCCAGGTATGGGCATCAGCTAAACTCTTCAACTCAGCATGTACTGCCTTGTCCCACTTCAGCCAATCTGGATGCTTCTTCACCTCATCTATTGTCACCAGTTCCAGACCCTTGGCTGCAGTAGTTTCCACTAGGAACATGTGAACCACCTGTTCATCTTCCACCTCCCACACCAATGTGACATCACCCCCTTTGACACCCTTCACCACAGCCATCTGGATCCCTTGAGGGAACAATGAGCCACCCTCACACCTATTGTAAGTCCCAACTCCAGCATGCAACATCTGGAGGTATGGTGATTCAAACTGCTGACAAGACAATCAGTGCAACTCAAGACCAGTGGCAGGTACAACTGCCACATCTGGATTAGCAGGCACAAGAGGTGCACCAGGTGTGTCAACTGGCACAATGACAGGCTGAACAGTGGAGGCTGGCTGATCCCTCTTGACAGTATCATTACTGAGCCAAACTGAAACCAGTGCATCCCACTAGAAGATCACATTGTGCTCAACAACAATGATGTGTCAATCAGGTAAGTAGATTTGATGAGCTGTCAATTCAGCATTGAAACCAATCCAACAACCCTCCCTAGCACAGTCATCAAGTTTTGATCCTGACCTGTCAAGAGCCCAGCACTTTGTACCCTAGGATGGTAAGTTCTCCAAATTGGGTTTTTTCCCATACAACATCTTGTATGGCATCTTGCCATTCAACACATGAGTAGCTGACCGATTCTTCACCCAGACTATGTGCAAGAGTGCTTCACCTCAGAGCATCTTGGGCAGACTGCTAGCATGCAAAACCATCTGTACATGTTCCACCAAGATGCAATTTAATCACTCAGTGACATTATTATCCTCAGGCATATTGTGAGTAGTGAGCTTTCTCTCTGTACCCTGAGATTCTAAGTGATATGCAAAGTTGCTAGATAGGTACTCCCCACCACAATTGGAATGGAGACACTTGACTGACACACTATGCTGCATTTTCAACCAAGCCTCAAAACTCTGGTAAGCAGCAAACATGTCTGACTTGGCAGCCATAGGAACCACACATGTAAAGTGCATATGATCATCTGTGAAGGAACAGTAAAAGCTATGTTTCCCAGGCATCAGGACTGGAGATGGTTCCCAAACATGAGTATGGACTTCATCACCAAGCTTCTCTGACCAATTGGGCTCACAAACATTTCTGATAGGCTTGTAAACTGCTTTGCCATATCCGCAGGATGCACACTAACCCATAGTCACATTGCTCAAATCCAATGTTATGCCCATGACCATCCCATTTGCCAGCATCTCATGTATAGTCCCCACTCCAATATGGGACAAGCAGATGTGCAATTCCTCTATGGTGAGCAATTTATCCCCACCAGCAACTGCAGTGATAACTGAGTGATGAAACATTAGTTATTTACTAATGAAACAGTCAGGTAACCAACATTAATGATATTAACCATTAATTATTAGTTATGGTTACTATGGACATAATTATGATTAGTCAATTGTGTCCACATCTGATGGTAACAATCAGGTGACAAGTCTGGACCATATGCTATGCATTTAGTCAGCAGTCCAGACTTGATGCTGCACATGACATCATATAGAACATTCATCTAGAATCATAACCAACAAAGTAGAGTTCAATCTCCACTTTAATTAGATCTATAAATACAGACCCTTCTGTACATAGATCAATAGCAGCTTAGCTTGGAATAGTATACATTCAGAGATAACAGCTCATCTCTGAAACATCCCTCTCATCTCTATTGCTCAATCCAATACTATGCCCTAGTACTGTTACTCTATCAAGTCTCTCTGCTAGAGTGAGTCTCACACTCAACAATCCCTATCATTGATCTGTGCACCACAAAGGAAGCTATCTACACATAGCCTCATATTACCATAGCCTTCCTTTAGGTTATGAGCCCCACCTAGATCAATAGGCAAAACAGATTACTGTCACATCTGATATCTTCTTCCATGTCTTAAGGGTCAAACACTCCCACTGTTCCTGACAACATCCCTGCCCTGATACATGGGTGCCTTATCCAATCTGAGGCAATAGCAGAGCTTGATCAGCTTTCTGAGCAAATAAGGTGTTCTCTGGGAGAACATGCTCTTTTAGAGCTATTGGGTCATCATTTGGCCATATGGACTGCTGCCCATACCTTCAATAATGTTGGATGGACAGACAAGAATACTGTTATGATTCACTCCTATTCTTTTCCCTTGTTATCTTGTTACTAACATTGGTCTTACCTGATGCTTCCACTTCAATAGAGTGCTCTAGAACATCAACATGTTTGTCATACACCATTATCTTTGTTATCTTTACTTTTTGTTCTTTTCAAATATTCTCCACTTAGCCAGGATTGTTCCATGACATTCCATGGCTTTCTGTTGTGCAGTATATAAGCCTAGGTACTTTGTCCCTTGTACTCTAGCTTAGTCCTGCTCAATCTTACCTTGTTTTCTTCATTCCCCTCATCATAAACTCACTGCTACCTCTTCGGTAGGCAGACTTACCCTCAAAACCACCTGCTATACATCCTAGCAGGAAGAACCCTTGACCCTGTGTGGCAAGTTCTTCAACTTTACCTGGAATCCTTGACCCTATGCTTTAATTCTTTGAGCCTACACTTGTTTCTATCCAGACCAAGCATAACAAAAGGACTAAGCTCTATGTTTTAGGACTATCATCATTATAGATCCTCCACCATTCCTCCCAAACAATCCTCTGCCTTAGAATGAGCTCTATTGCATACACATAGGCTCACCCCTGCTAAGCTCCCCTTAGAATCTTCATCCTCATTGTCCTCTCCCACAGAACAGGCTCACCTAGATCCTAATACCACCCTCCCCACTGCTACTGAGCAACAGGTGGACCTTGACCTTGCCCATCAACTTTCCTCAGCATTTCACATCCCCAGAAATCCCATGCCATCCTCCCCCACCCCAACCACTTCTCACCCCCCTCTATTCCCCTTCCAAGCACCCCACCCTGCCCTTGCCCCTTCCCCTCTCATCCATACCTTCACTTCCACCCAACCCCTCCCACCTTTTGCACCTCCAACGATGTTTACCCTCTTGAAACCAGTCAAACTCCGCATTGGCTCCCCTGATGCCTTTGATGGCAACTACACTAAGGCAACCATCTGGTTGGACTCTGTCCAAACCTACCTTCTGGTCAATGAAGAAATTTACAGCACTAAAGCAAAGAAAATTGCCTTTGCCCTTTCTTACATGAAATCTAGAGCTGCCCTGACCTGGGCCTCTTCTTTTTACAAAAACACTCTCACCCTAAAAGCTGATGGTAACACCAAAGGCTTTGGTGACTTCAAGGACTTCATTGTTGCTTTTAAAACCACCTTTGAACATCATGACACTCAAGCTCTGGCCATCACCTGGCTTTCCACTCAATGGATGTCTGGCAATGCCAGTATCCCAGAACTTCATTTATTTCAGAGTTTTGCAACAAGGTCTAGATCAGCAAGATCATGGACGAAAATGTCCTCATTGGATATTTCTCTACAGCCCTCCCCATCTGCCTCATGTGTCGCATCATATCCATGGACACCATCCCCACCAAGATCAATGAATGGTACTCCAAGGCTGTTCACTTCCTTATCCAATGGGGAAAAGCTGAAGACATTGCCAAAAGGAACAAATCTGGTTCCTCCACCTACCATTCATTCACCACCACCTCCTCCTCTTGCCCCTCCAAAGACCCTGATGCCATGGACATCAATGCCACCAAACTTGGCAAACTCACTCCCAAAGAATGCTGCCAATGCATAGTTGAAGGACATTGCTTCCAATGCCAGAAAATTGGTCATCTTTCTAGTGAATGTCCTGCCTTCTCCTTCAACAACCCCAGGCTGAAGAAGACCATGGAGAAAAAGGTTAGAAAGGTTGAAGAAATTCCCCAGCTGAGAGAAGTTGAGGATGATGATGATGACGAAGAAATCATGGCTTGGATCTCCTTTGCCATCCCTGGTGAGGATTTTTAGATGGAGGGCATACCCCAATGCAACAACCCTCCTTTTCTTGTGCATCTGTACTTGTATCATCAATAATCAAACAGTCTATGCAAATTCCTGTTCACATCATCAAACCTTTGCACCTGAAAGCTGTTGGAACTTGTGCTCTGATCAATTTAGGAGCACAAATCTCTTGCATTGATTGAGACTTTGTCTGAAAACACAAACTCCCAAAAACCAAATTACCCACCCCCATCATTGTCAACAATGTCAACCAATCTGCCAACAAGAATGGTCAAATCCATTTTACCACCTCCCTCTTTGTTCACATTGGATCAGTGGCCCACCAAGTTATCTTCTACATTCTCAATTGCAGAAAAGAGAATGTCATCCTTGGACTTTCCTGGCTTAAAAAAGTCAACCCTACCATCAACTGGACCTCTTGCAAGCTCTCCATTCCCCTAGAATCTGATCAATCAGATTGTCTCTACCAGAAACACACTTGACCCCCTCCAACTCCAACTTTTACAACCTCTATCCCTTGACCCCCTCAACATGTCAATGTCAACATCATTTGGGATGGATGATTATTTGACTACATGCAGAAGGAAACCCAGCAACAACACCTCCTTCACAACCATGATGTCCAAGTCATCCAATGGATCATCTGATGTGGCTCTCACTTTGTCCCAAATGCCACCATCACTAAACTTACCACCACCACCAAACTCACCATGGCCGCCAAGAAGGCAAAACCTAAACTGGTCCTTCTGCAAGAATATGCTGACTTTGCCTCAGTCTTCTCCAAAGAGGCAACTGACCACATCCCTCCTAGCCAACCCTATGATCACAAAATCAACCTCGACAAATCCTTTACCCTCAAAATTGGCAAACTCTACCCCTTTTCCCCCAACAAAAAGGCTGCAACAGAAGCCATCCTTGATGAAAACCTTAAAGCTGGCAAAATTTGTTCCTTGAATTCCCCCCAAGCTGCCCCCTTCTTCTTTGTCAAAAAGAAGAATAGAGGCCTTCATCCCTGCCAGGACTATAGATATGTCAATGAACATACTGTTTGTGATGCCTATCCCCTTCCCCTCATCTCTGACCTCATCAATAAACTCAAAGGAGCTAAATTTTTTACCAAGTTTGATGTCCACTGGGGTTACAACAATGTTTGTATCAAGGATGGACATCAATGGAAGGCCACTTTCATCACCCATAAAGGCCTCTTCGAACCTACTGTCATGTTCTTTGGATTCTGTAATTCCCCTGCCACATTCCAACATTTCATGAACAACTCTTTCAGAGACATGATTGCCAAAGGATAGCTCATCATCTACATGGACAACCTCCTCATCTTCTCCCCTGATCCCAAGACTCATGAGGAATGCACTAAACATGTTCTACAATGTATGCAAGAACTCAACCTTCATCTTAAGCTTGAGAAATGCAAATTTGCTGCCTCCAAGGTCAAATACCTGGACATGATAGTTTGCCCAGATAAACTCACTATGGACCTGGTCAAACTCGATGGCATTTGAGAATGGCCAACACCTTCTAAAGTTAAGGATGTTCCTTCCTTCCTTGGCTTTGCCAACTTCTACCAACAATTTATCCCAAATTATTCCAATGTCGCTTGTCCCCTCCTTGACCTCACCAAGAAGAACCAACCATGGAACTGGTCCCCTTCTTGCCAGGACTCATTTGACAAGCTGAAGAAGCTCTTCCTCTCTTAACCCATCCTTCACCTTCCCAATCCCACCTGACCCTTTGCCATCACCACTGATGCCTCCAAATATGCTTCTGATGGTGTCCTCCTCCAAACCAATACCAATGGTAACTGGCATCCCTGCTCTTACCTGTTGCAATCCTTCTCTCCCACAGAATGAAACTATGACATCTATGACTGAGAACTCCTCACTGTCATTTGTGGTCTCAAAGCATGGTGACACTACCTCCATGGTTCCCCCTTTCAGGTTCAAGTCTTCACCAACCACAAGAACCTGACATATTTCCACCAACCCCAGAAACTTAATTGGCAACAAGCTCACTGGTTACTCAATATCTCTGACTTCAATCTTTATCTTACTGATGTTCCTGGAATGGCCCTTGTCACACCTGACACTCTCTCCCACCAACCAGACCTCCTCCCTACCCATGACAATGACAACAACAATGCCACCCTCCTCCCAGACTCTCTCTTTGTCAATGCCATTGATGTTGCTCTCCAAGAGAAGCTGGCCTCTTCCTCCACCTCCAATCCCCTTGTGCTTGATGCACTCCATGCTACCACTAGCAATGTCCCTGCTCACTTTTGCTCCTGCCTTTCTGATTGGCAATACAATGCTAGCATCCTCACTTACCAAGGCCATGCCTATGTCCCTTCTGATCTTCGAAAGTCTGTTGTTGAACAACACCATGACCATTTTGCTGCTGGCCACCCTGGTTACTTAAAAACTTGTCAGCTCATCGCCTCTGAATTCTGGTGGCCTGGCTTTGCTCAGTTTGTCCACAAATATATCAAAGGTTGTGCCTCCTGCCAATCGGCCAAGATAAACACCCACTCCACCATCCCTCCCCTTTGTCTGATCTCTTCCTCCTGCTCCTGCCCATTCCAACAGGTTTCTTACAACTTGATCATGGATCTCCCCCTCTCCAATGGTTTTGACAGTCTTTTGGTTGTGGTAGACCATGGACTTACTAAGGGGGCAATTCTCTGCCCTATGAAGCAATCTATCTCTGCCAAAGGGATTGCCTCCCTTTTCTTTCACAAGGTTTACACCTGGTTTGGCCTTTATGACAAAATCATTTCAGATCATGGCCCTCAGTTTGCCTCTGCCTTTGCCAAAGAACTCAGATGACTCCTTGGATATGACCTCTCCCTCTCCACTGCCTATCATCCTCAGTCTGATGGAGAAATGGAATGTGTCAACCAGGAAGTTGAAACTTATCTCTGCATCTTCTGTGGCCACTCCCCCTCCAATGGTCTCAAATGATCTCTCACACTGAATTTGCCCACAACCACCTCTCACTCTGTCACCAGCAAATCTCCCTTCTTTCTCATTTATGGCTTTGAACCTCACCCTCTCCCCACTGTCATTGCTGAATCCAATCTCCTTGCAGTTGAGGAACGATTGAAGACCCTCTTCACTGCCTGAGACAAAGCCCTAGCTGCCCACAAACTTGCTAGACAGGTTATGAAAGCTCACTCACACAGCAAATTCACTTCCTTCCATAAAGGTAACAAGGTCTGGCTAGAAGCTCATAACCTGAAATGCCTTATCTCCCACCCAAAGTTCACTCCCAAGCAAGAGGGACCCTTTACCATTGTCCAGGTGCTATCTCCACTCATTTATAAACTCTGCCTTCCACATACCTGGAGAATTCACAACACATTCCACACTTCCCTCTTATCTCCCTATCATGAAAATGACATTCACAGCCCAAACTTCCCTTCTCCCCTACCTGACCTTATCAATGGAGAAGAAGAATACAAGATGAAAAAGGTGATCCAACATAAGGGAACTCCAAACAACTGACACTTCTTGGTCTGATGGAAAGGATATTTGGCTGAAGAAAACTCTTGGCTTCCTGAATCAGAGTTCAAACATGCCAAGGAAGTTCTCTCAGACTATAAGAATCTTCACCCCTCCATCTTCCTTTCATCCTCTTACCCACCATCACCTTGTCACAATGCCCAATATCCCCCCTAGTCACTCCTCCCATCAAAGCTAACATGGGCTGGAACCCACCTCCCAAACTCCCCCACCTCAAAACACTGGACCATGCTTGGGATGGCCTGTGGCCTCCCTCCCCCATCATTACTGAACCTGTTGTCAACCCCCCTTGCTTTGCCTCTCATATTTGCTGCAACCCTTTCTCTTCAATTCAACAGGGACATATGCTTTCCTTTCTCGATAATCCTAATCTTTGTATTTCCCTTTGGAACCATTTAGAACCTTCATCTCCTCTCCATTCTCTCTTTCACATGTATTTTGAACTTTCTCACCTCTGCTCTCATGCTGACCTTATTGCCAACAACACCACTTGCATGCACCACTCATTCCACATCCTTGAAATGTACCATGCCCTCCAGGACCTCATCATTTCAGCAATGCATCAGCTGGAGATGGATGAGCTGACATCAGACATTCAGTGCTATGTGGAACATTTTAACAGGAGATCTAATGCTAATGAACAATCCCCTGAGGCCTCTAGTGCCCCTTTGACTCCTGAGGAATTGGCTTCCATCAAATGCACAGAGGTAGCATGGAATGATGAAAGGAATCACCCTCTACCAGAGACCCACCTCCTTTATAACATGGCCTGTTTTCACTATCACTGCCTCTCTCATATCAGGGCTAACTGCATCTACTACTGTTGCCCCCATTGCAACAGACACGCTCCAGGTCATTTGGGTTATCAATGTCCCCCCCTTCACCAACATTCTCCAGCCCCTCTCATTCCCTCCTCCTCATCCTCCTCCTCTCATTCCTCTCATGGTTCCTTCCACAGGTCTTGAAGATTTCATGCCTTGTCCTCTACTTCCACTTGCCCCTTGGCTCAACAACTCTTGTCCCCTCCTGTTCCACATACCCCTCTCCCCATTCCCCCTCCCTCTGGTCATTGTCATCAGCAACACCTCCCTCATTCCAACACCAAACTCTGTCATCAGTCTGGAATGTGGGCTGAAGGATCTTTAGACATCAACAAAGAATGGGGATACCCTGACTACAATCCTTCCACTTATGCCAACATGACTGGTTCCCCTGGTGGTGATCACTGTGTGGACTTATGGTTCATCTTTTCTTTTGCTCTTTGTTTCTCACCATAGTTTCAAATGTACTCCAGGGGTAATGTTATGATTCACCCCTATTCTTTTCCCTTGTTATCTTGTTACTAACATCAGTCTTACCCAATGCTTTTACTTCGATAGAGTGCTCTAGAACATACAATGTGTTTGTCACACACTATTATCTTTGTTATCTTTACTTCTTGTTCTTTTTGAATATTCTCCACTTAGTCAGGATTGTTCCATGACATTCCATGGCTTTCCATTGCACAGTATATAAGCCTAGGTACTTCATCCCTTGTACTCTAGCTTAGTCCTGCTCAATCTTACCTTGTTTCCTTTGTTCTCCTCATCATAAACTTGCTGCTACCTCTTCAATAAGCAGACTTACCCTCAAAACCACCTGCTATATGTCCTAGCAGGAAGAACCCTTGACCCTGTGTGGCAAGTCCTTCAACTTTACCTTGAATCCTTGACCCTATGCTTTAGTTCTTTGAGCCTATGCTCATTTCTATCTGGACCTAGCATAACAAATACCTTTACCACATTGTCACACAATGGGACAGAAGTTTCAGATATTTCTCTTTTCTTCTATATCACAAATGATGTAATTGATTCAGACCTACAATCTGTAGAGCTCAAAATCACCAACGATCAACAACATCCATTGGAGATTACAGAACTCAATTACATAAGTGATAGTCTCCTTTCCAATCTTTCCATGAACATCACAATTCCATTTGGTGGAAATGCTAATTGGCAAAATCTGATTGCTACCCACTCTTCCTACCCTGACACCCATCACTATTGACTTTGGCTTGGCTTTGCTTCTGACAAAGACCAATTTGGAAGTTCCTTCTCACTCAAGCAGACTTTGAACCTCCTTTCATAAAGGAGAGAAATACTCATCAATCATGCTTGCCCAATGATTCCCTCCTACATTTTTCCTCACCCACCTATATTCTCCTCTCCACATTCTGTAACTGCCACTGTTGGACAGGAAACTCCAGCAGATAAACATCAAGGTGAGATTCAACAATCAATGATTGTTGAAGAGGAAGAAACTGAGATATTCATTCCATAGCCACTCACTAGTTCCTCCTCATCACAATCCTCAGCTGACCAGCAGAAACCTGCTGAGCATACACCTGAGGTACAAACTACAGTGGACCCTTGTCCACAGGCTGCTGATAGAATCCCTGTAGTAGAATCTACAGCCAAATCACATCCACTCCCATCTCTGTCTTTAGAAAGCAGTGAACTGAATACCTTCAAGAGGATTCCTTTTTGCCCACCTACTCCTCCTCACCCTCCTTGTTCTTCACCTACAACCTCCAGGTCCACTCCCCCAGAACTAAGAGTTGAGCCACCTGCTCCTCAAACTCCTCCAGGATCTCCACCTCCTTATCCACAAGCTCTACCATGCTTTAGGGACTATCATCACTCAATGCACAAACCTAGCCCTCCCACTCCTGTCACCAGATCTTGCAACTTCCTACTCTCATCTCCTTTTTCTCATTCTATCACACTGGACTCTGATGGCAGCCATCCCAACTCAGCCCAACAGTCCCATCTCAGAGAACTTGCTGCAATTGGGATATTGGCCAGTATTATCAACAACATTGACTCAGTCTTCCCTAAGGGAGATCAACAACCACTCACTTCTCCCTTGGCTCCATCTGCAAGAGGACTTCCAGTTCAGCAACTTCCATTACCATCCCCAATACTGGACTGAGTATGACATCAACACTCCAGTCCAAGCCCCACAACCATTTACACCCATGAGGATGGATGTCATATCTCCTCCACCACACCACTACAACAACACCAGCAAAATATGATACTAGGAACCCTCATCATTCCAGCTGGACAACTTGCCACTGGATCAAATGCCATCCCAACTACTCCCAGACTTCCTATTGGGACCAGTGATGAGGTCCCCAGAACTTGTAGACAGTGGCAAAAGAGGTCAGGCAATTCCCTTTGGCCCCAAAATTCCCCTCCCCAAGAATCCACACCAACAGTCCCTCATTACAACTTATGAGCTTGAGAACACAATCCCTGTCAAAGTACAACTGGAAATGGGGATCAATGCTCAAGGGGGACTACCAGTAGAGTTTGTCAGAGTTCTAGCTCCAAGATACCTGTATCATCTAAGGATCCTGCTCATCACAGGACACATCTTCAGAGAAGATACCAGACTCACCCACACTGACTGGCATGTCTCCTTCTTTGAACTAAAATCAGATATTTTCAGGACCAAGGAAGATAAGAAACTTGGCCAGAACTGGAGTACCTTCCTCAGCAGATACCATGGGGAACAAATTTTGAAATGGATAGAAGTGCAGGGCTGGCCCACTGCAACACAGACTTACAATGAGTGCCAGCACTACCTGGTACATAATGTTGGATATGAGATTTTTTCACAAGAAACAGACAAGTATATGAGGATCCAAAACCTCTACATCACCAGTCACCCCAACATCCACCTTAAGGTAGCAATGGCAAGGGAATACTACAATAGTGACTGGGAAGTCTTTGTGGACTGCCAACTCCCAGGCTGGAAGGAAGACCAGGATGATGTACCAGGAGCTACACATGACCAAAGCTATGGACTTGCAGTAGAAACAAATGATCCCAGCTTCTATGGCATCCAATGGGGCAAGAGGGACAAATGCTGGGATGTACCAATCAAAAGACAGTGGAATGCAGCATTTGACACCTGGATGCACTAACACTTCAGGCAACACTTCCCCTTTTACATCTACATGGCTAAACCCTTGCAGAATCATACAGTGCCACCTACTACTGGCAAAAAGAAGCTAGGGAGTCCAACTACACTCATGACTTCCATGAGATTGAGTCCTAGCACTGGGAAAACAGGTTCCATGTATTGGAATAAAGGGAACAAGAACTCAAGGACCTCCACCATTCTGCCATCACTTGTGCCAAGGAACTCACCAACCAATTCTCAGCTCACAACCTCACCATCCAATCCCAACACCAGACCATCCACCAACTTGCTCAAGCCAAGTGAACTCTCTTTGAAGCCATCAGAAACTTGAAATCTGGCATCCACATTCAGCAAGCCAGAATACTGTGTGCAGAACAAGAGAATGGACTAGCACAGAGTAGGATTATACAGCTTGAGCAGGATCTCAATGCTGCAAGAGTGCTGGTTAGAGCTAGAGACTCTGAATCCCAAGGTGATGAAGGGTGTCCTAGCAAAAGAAGACATCTTTCTAATGATGATGCTGTTGAAATGGCCACTTCCAGAACATCACAGCAAACTATACACCAATGAAGCAATTCCTTCTGAAAGGTTCCTGGGATATAGTGGGTTATTTCTTGATTTACTTCTTTCTCCTGGACCTTGTTTCATTACTTCCTACAAATCTCATATGGACAGATATTTCTTTAAAGACACTCTTCTTGATGTGGAAATCCACAATTATCATTATTTTGCACCTTTAGACTTTGAAATTATGGAGGAAAACCTCTGTAAACCTATTACCAATTCCAATTGGTGCTTAGAGAACAAATCTAAATGGTCCATTATTTACCCTGGAGAAGGAGATCTTGCATTTTGTGGAGATAGAGACAATAGACCAAAAACTCTTAACAGGTCAAACAGGAGATACAAACAGAGATTAAAGAAAAGAGGACAAAGAACAGAGACTTACACAGAAGCCTTATAGGCTGAAACAAGTCATCTGGATGTTGAACAACTCCTGAAACAAGAATCTGAAATCTGGAAAGCAGCTTAGGATGGCACCTCAAACAGCAGATTTTCCCTTTCTTCTACTTCTCATGACTTATTCCTTCCTGAAACTGACTTCAATTATCTCACAGTTGCTGCTTTTATTCCTTGGTAACCATGGCAGCTATCAAAATCAGTCAAGAAATCACCAGTTGCATCAAACCCTTGGAAGGTCCTATCAACTATGTTGTATGATCTGGCCAAATCCACAATGTGCTAACCATGTTAGGTACATGGACCATTATGAATGGGGACTCAGAATGGAAATCCCTCTCCAAATCTGAAGATAGAAAAACATGGGTCAACAATGACCAACAAGCAGCTGCTCTAATGGGATCTTACATGATCCCCAATCTCCAATATCTTGTTCCCAAAACCAATAGACAATCTTATGACACAAATGGGAATATCACTGAAACCCATTCTTGTGCCAAAGACCTCTAGGACTATATACTGAAACAAATCTATCAACCTTAAAGTGTCTCAGGCATCTTCTCTATTTTCCAAGACCTTCTATGCTTTTATTTCAACAGATCAACTCATCTTGGCACACAAGTTGGAGATTTCCAAGGACTTCTAAATCAGGCACAAGAAGCTGGCCTGAACTTGGATTCCTCTATGGCTACAATAATCATGCTAAATGCTTTACCCTCTAGTTATGGTCAAATGGTGTTGACTATTGTTCACACCAGCAATGGTGGGAAGAAGTATTATGCAAGAATTGTCAAGTCTGGTTCCTCCAGGTCTCTGGAGGTCGGATGTATGCATGAAGGGTTGGAGGTCAGAGGTGGAGTGGATGCACAGAGGGATGAGGACAGCAGCTTCAGGTAATGCCTGCACCCTTATACTGACCCAGTCCTCATACTTTGGAGGGTGGAGGTCGGACAGAGGTTTAATGACAGTGATGAGCTATCAAGGCAGAGAGAGAGAGAGAGAGAGAGAGGAGTGGAGGGACAAGAGAGGAGAGTAGGAGGTAACTTAGTTGATTTACAAACTGAGAAAAGTCCTCAGCGAAGTGCTAGACTAAATACATGAGAGTGGAGGCTATGCTAAGGGTAGATGGAGTGCAGATGTGGCAGAGTACGTAGAGCTACATACTTGTGGCATGTTGTGCTAGTAATGTCAGGGAGGGCGGAGTGCAACAGGGAAGATGGAGTACTACAGGGACAGAGACAAGGATCGGACAACTGCCATTAATGACAACCAATCATAAGGTACAAGTGGAGAAGGGTAAAGTACAAATGAAAGAGCAGAACAGGACATTGGGATATCAGGTGAAGCAGAGGAAGGTGGACGTATCGCCCGAAGGTGAAGGAGGGTGGCAGATAGGGGCAGATGTGGTCAGGCAAGAGAGCAAAGACACAGGGCATGACAGTATCCCCCTCTTAGGGCCTGAACCCTTGAAGGCTAATTGTATGGTGAGTCACATGCATGGGAAGTTGCGGCTGAGTTTGAAATGCCTACAAGAGAGGCAGAGTTTGGACTTAGCGCTTTTTGACAACAACCACTACCATGCCCAATCAAAGCATCAACAGCAAGTGGCACAACACATCCAACATTGACCTTGAAGTGTGGTCAGATGATGATGAGGTGACAAAGGCAGCAAAGATGGTGGAGGTGACCAGGAGGCAGGAGGAGCATGAGTGACTTGTTCGCAAGAAGTGCAAACAGCTGTGCACAGCATGTGCTGAGGTGTGTGATGGTGCCTCATGGGTGCCACACTGCTAACAGGGTCTGACAGAGAATGTAAAGAGCGTGAAGAGAGGGAGTGTGTTGAGTGCAAGGCTAAGGAGAAGGAAGAGTGAGAGTGGGCTGTGTGCAAAGCTGTGGAGAAGAAGTGGAGGGATGAGGCATGGGAGCAGGCATGGGAGCGGGTGGTGCAAGCAGTGAGGGATCAGGCAGTGGTGGTGGCGCGAGCGGTGGAGGTGGCAGAAGAGCAGTCAGTGAGTCACCCGCCACCATGCAAGTAGTACAAGCAGAACCCAAAGGCCTGTGTCCCACAAGTGAGACAGAAGGCAACCACTTGTGTACCCTGCAGGAAGAAGAGGAAGGGGTTCAGCTGGTCCACAACAAGGGAGTTGTTGGTGGAGATCATGGAGCGACTGAGGCCGATGAAGTGGGCAGTGTTGCCCAAGGTCAGACATGCAGTGAAGAGGGTGTGGACGACAACAGAGGAGGAAGATGATGACAAGAATGATGTGGAGGCGGATGCGGACGATGAAGAAGAGGAAGAGGGGAGCATCCAGCCCTTTGACCTGATGGAGTGCACTGCCAACCATTGTGACACCCTGGGGATGCTCACTGAGGCGGTGGGCAAGTGGATGGAGGAGATGGAGCGGATGTGGGTCCTATACCAGGAAGGACTGATGCTGCAGGAGAGGATGGTGAGGGCGATGGAGAGGATGAGCATGGTGCATGAGAAGCTCATGACACTGCAGTCATGGAAGATTGGACAGGAGGCACAGAGGAGGGAGTTCATGGAGGGGAGCTCACAAGATGGAGAAAAGAAGCAGAAGATGGAGGACATGGAGATGGTGGACACACAGAAAGGGCAGGAGGTTGAGAAGGAAAAGGAGAAGGAAGTGGAGAAAGAACCAGAGGCAGAGAAAGATGAAGGGAAAGGAAAGGGGAAGGAGAAGGAGAAGGAAGGAGAAGGGGAGCAAGCAGAGGAGTGGAGCACACCACCTCCATCACAGACTCAAGAGTAATCATACGGTAGTGTAATGTTTTGTTTGTTTTCTTTCTTTTTCTTTGAATGTGTATGTCTATGAATCAGAATTGGATAAGTGGAGTGAAAAGAAACAGAGAAAAGAAAGAAACAGAGGAAAGGAAATATCTATGAGGGTAGACTGTAAGGTCCAGGTTTGGTTGGGTAGTGGAGGTGATAAGCCTCAATCAGTTTGCTGGCGTTGTCTAACTCCATCACGAGGAGCCATGAGGTTTCTTCATCAGTCCCCTCATATCTGGCCCATTTGACAAGGTAGAGGAGTTGGCATTGATGTCGCCAGCAGTCAATCTTGGAGTCTAAGATTTCCGTGATTTCATACTCAAGTTCACCGTCGATCTCAACAGGTGGAGGCAGAGGTTGTACACAGTTCAGGATGGTGTTAGGGATGGAGGGCTCGAGCTGTGAGACATGGAACATGGGGTGCATGGAGTGCATGGTGTCAGGTAGGTGGAGCATAAAGGAGTGCATACCGGGGTGCGCGATAATCTCAAATGGTCTGAGATTCTTGTTGGATAGCTTTTGTGAGGAGCACATCATCTGGAAGTACTTGGCCTTGATGAAGACTTCATCACCGACTTTGAGGTCTGGCAGAGGAGATCTCCAAGCATCAGTGGGTCCTTGATAGCACTGTTGGGCAAGCACCATCTTGGAGCAGAGGTACTCATGAAGCTGCTGCAGGTCAGAGGTGTATTCCTATGCTTGAGTGGAGGAAAGGGTGAGGTTGGAGTGGATGGAGATGTTGGGGTGGTAACCTTTGTTCACAAAGAAGGGAGAGATGCCAGTAGTGGTGCTTGGCGTATTGTTAAAGGCAAATTCTGCGAGAGGCAGCAGGTCCGCCCAGTCGTCCTGCTGATAACCACAGTAGATCCTGAGGTACTGCTCCAGGGTCTGGTTAGTCTGCTCAGTCTGTCCATTGCCTTCCAGGTGGTAACTGGAGGTGAAGTGAAGTGTCATGCCGAGGGCCTTACCAAGGGAGCAGAAGAAATGGGATATGAACTTGGATCCTGGTCAAAGGTGACATGGGACAGAACTCCGTGCTTTGAGAAGACATGTGCTACAAAAAGCTTTGCTAGGTTGGGGGAGGTGATGGTGTCATGGGTGGGGATGAAGATGGCTTGTTTAAAGAGGTGGTCAACAACTACAAGAATGGAGGTATAGCCGCTGGAGGAGGGGAGGTGTTCAATGAAGTCCATGGAAATGGAGTACCAAGGACATTCAAGGATGGGGAGTTGTTTAAGCAGACCATAGGGGTGGTGTTGGGGAACCTTTGCATGGGAGCACACAATACATGAGGATATGTAGTCCTTGACAAAGGTGTGAAGTCCAGGCCAAGTGTATTCATGCCAGATGAGTTTCAACGTGTGGTTCTGTCCGAAGTGACCTGCAAGGGGATGGTTGTGCTTGTAGCGGAGTACACGGAGGCAGAGGTCATTGGCATTGGGAATGTAGATCCTGCCATCAAGGCAGAGGAATCTGTCGGAGTCAACTGACCAACGTGTGTCTGATGTATTGGAGAGGTGCTGCTGAGCAATGGGATCAGAGGAGAGGACAGAGAGGATGGCTTGGTGGAGGGAGTCCACATTGATGAGGATAGTGGCACAGATGGCAGAAGTGATGAGACAAGTAGCCCTAAGGGAGGATGTGAGTTGTTCCTGTGTAAAGATGGGCTTGAAATTGTGTGGATTGATGCGAGTGTAATCCCTATCCCCCTTTTTTGGGTAGACATCCCAATGGCAAGTGAGGGCATCGGGTTTCATGCCAAGGCGCCCGGGGTGGAAGCAGATGATGAGGTTAATGTTGAGATTGTAGCATGATCACATGATACAAGATCATCTGACTTCATAGAATGTCAAAGAATGTTCCAGAAAGTTCCATAGGAACAAGTCAGAAGACTTAGGAACAAACCAGAATCCATAGGATCAAAACCGGGTTACAAATCATGCTGACACTGTCATATTTGAAATAGAGAGCTTTACACTATTGGTTAGAACACAATAGAATGTCGTGGAATGTGCTAGAATGATTAGTCATTCATTTACTGTAGTAAACACATACAAACACCATAGCATGTATATAAGGAGGGCTGTAGGCCCATCCTCTCTCTCTCTTTAGTTCCCTCACAAGGTCAATCCCCTCATGACAACTGAAGTAGTTCAATACTACTACTACTCTTACTCTTGTCACACTACCCCTGCTCTACAGCAGAGACCTTTGCTTGTCCAAAGTAGTGCTTTTGTGTTATCCTAGTGAGTAACTCCCACTAGAGACATCTTCCTTGCTGTTGCACAATGCTGCTACTGAGCATCAAGCCCCAGCTCAGTTATCTTGTTTGAGATACCACTACTATCTTGAAAGATTATGAGCCCCACTTAGCTTAGCTAGCAGAGACATTTTATCATTCCTGCTCATACATCTGCACAAGTGGTTACAGGAAGGTTTCTGGAGATTGTCATGCTTTGGTGTCATTTTATGCTTGGCCAGCCATGCCACCATTGCCCATCAGCCATGATAGAAGAGTTTGGACTGCATGTATCCATTATATCTGCGAATGCTTCTTGATTATATATCAGGCATTGCAGAACAGAGTGTACATCTTAAATGATGGACAACTCTGCATTATTTGCATTCTTGGTGGTGCTCTCACTGTCAGGATCATTGGCTCTATGTTCTACCTGTCACTCAGGTAGTTCGATCATGTACTGAATTTATCATACACAGATTGAAATGTAAGTGAACAGAACCCAATCCTTGCTTCTGCACCTCCACTGGCACATTCACCAAGTCCACCACAGTACAGTCCAACTGTACCAGATCCACCATTTATCCCACCAAAACCTGCTACTCCAGCAGTCTTGAGACCTATCCTGGTGAGAACACCTCTGCAATGCAGAGAGACTATCCCTAGACTGGTCAACTCACGGTTAGTTGAACCAGGTATACCCTTTCAAATTCCTTGCCCTATTTGTAGAGACAGAATTGAAAGAGAAGAAGTCCACCGTCACAGTGAGAGGGACTACATTAGGGTTTCTGACCCTACTGACAGACCTGAAGTCATACCATTTCCTATAATCTGATCAAACAATCAAGACACTTCACCATCAGACAATGTATGTAACAATTGTCAGCAGAATTCAGGACCACCTTATGGACTCCTTGCATCAGCTCTTGAGTGAGCAAGAGAATATGTATCTGTCCAGGAACTCACCTCCCAGTTCTACCTCCTTGAATTCACCACCTGACCTCATCAAACATGTCCCTCTCCCCCATCCTCTTAGAAATCTACAGTCAGATCGTCACATCATCTCCAATTCAAGAGCTACCAGCTCTACTAGAGTCAATACAGCTAGCAGATCCAGCAGTTACCATCCCTCACCATCCTCACCAACTGCTGGCAACCCTTTTTGAAATGGATCCCTATCCTCATCTACCAGAGCCAATTCAGGATCCATCTCCTCTCACTCTTCCTCCTCCTTTGGTCTTAGATCACAACACACCTCAGCTTATGTACCCACCATCTGGGTCACTACCTGAGACAACTCCACCAGACATCAGGTTGATGATCCAGTTGGAACCAACAGGCTGGGAGAGATCAGACCTTTTCAGGGCACCTCCGCTAACAGAGAGAGACACCATTCACCTCCACAGGAAGTGAATGAGAGAACAATGGATCACAAGACTGGACATGGCATGCATGCCACTCCACCCAGGAGTGTGCATGACTCTGGATACCCTTCTCCCACAGGGACAAGGACCAATATGTCACCTGGAGGATCTTCTTCAGGTTCTAGCCAGGATAGAGGATGATGACCTCATTGAGTCCACTTTGAAGATTTACATGACACAGAGATCGATACAATGGGCACAAATGACTATGCCCAATGACGACAACGGCTTCAAAGCCGTCCTCTGGGGGATTCTTTACAACTTCAATATGCCAATGGGAACAGTAATGGACCAAACCCTACCTCCCTCAGTTATTCCACAATATTAGAGCATAACATTTTATCATGCCCAACCACTTTGCCACCTCTTGACACAGCTTCGTGAGGTCTGCCACATAGAAGTAGTTCCACATCAGTACATCCAGTGAGCGATGCAGCCCTGGTACCTGATGTACCAATCACAGATTGAACCACATGGGATGAACTTCCAAGGAGTTGTAGAACTCATTTCATCATCTCCACAAGTAGTTCTTCCTCATCAGATTCCTTCAATTGAATCCAGATTTCCTCTCCCCATCAATGGCCTCTTTTGCCTTGGTGAGACCCTAGCTTCCACTTACGAAGCTGCTGGCTGGGCATTCCCATCCGAGACATACGAGGATTCTAAGAAGGACTACATGGTATGATCACAGGGCTTTGAAATTTTCCAGCATGACATCTTTCCACCAAGACACTACGAGAACTACTTGCTGGTTAAATTGATGTACCCAAACCAGCAGCATCATGAATTTCTATGGGCATGATATGTGGAGTTTAGGAGTGGAGACATTGGCTATCACCAATGGAAAGGGATGGACATTCAGGTTTGGAACAGGATCATGGATAAGGAGGCTAGATGGAAATTCATGGAAGCACCTTTTGAATCACCTTTAGGAAAACTCTGCAACAAGGTACTTCACCTTTGTCAGATTGTACTCTCTGCCAAAAGCAATGAAGATGAGCAAATCATTTTCAATGTACTTGTGGGGAGATACACAAGACCTAAGAGAAAGGCTGCAGAAGAGGGTGAGCACAGAAGGAGAGCTCAAGGCCCTTGGAGCAAATGATGCTGCTTTTAATCATTTCCTACTCCATCCGATACCTGATACATGGCCCCTTGGACATTTAGCACGAGAGTTGTATAATGGTGAAAAGACAGACTTTTATCTATCCTTTTTGGACTGGCACTTTAGTTTTTACAGACATTTCTTAAAGGAGTTTCCTTGCCAATACCATACCCATATGGATCGAGACATATCTTTTCAAGGAAAACATCTTACTCCTGCCATCCAAAATCCTCATTACTTCAAGTACTTCTGGTTTACATCCTTCGAGCGACACACTTCGAACCCTTTACCCTCTTGGTACATACCAAAAGGAGACAATGATGAACCATTTACGAAACTTGAAAGAACACTATACTGGAATAGAAAGATCAAAGCAGCCACATACAAGCAACAGCTGCAATGGGATAAAGAAGATATTTTGCAGATTGGGACTTTAGGCAATCTCGGAATGACAATTCCAAAGGCTCAACAAGCTCACAGTGCCATTCACACTTCATTCATTGGTTACATTTACGAACATCTGTTTGACAAACTGTTCACAGACATTCAAATTTTTCGCTAAGCATCCAAGATGACTGCTCACACTATTACTGTATCCGAAGACTTCAAGGTGGACAACACTTTGCTTACCTGCATTCAAATGCTCAAAGGCCATTCCAACTATGTCATGTGGTCAACTCACATTCAATCAATCCTCCAATCTCTATCTGTATGGGGTTGGATCAATGGTACCATCACATATGCCCTAACCACCACTGGTGATCAAACCAAGTGGGAAGTCATCAACAAAAGGATTGTCAGGATCATTTCTCAGACTTTGGGCAACAACCTCATCCATCACATAACATTTATGTACAATGCAACACACAACTCTTTGGCTCATGGACTTTGGAACTGCCTTTCTTCTTTATTTGCCTCTTGTGGCCTTTCTGGGCAGTTTTATTTATTCTCACAGTGCATGCATTCTAGCATATGCACTAGATCAGCTGTGGAAGACATTAACTGCATCACCTCTCTTTTCGAACAGATGACCCAGGCTGGTCTAAACATGCCTGAGAACTTCAAAGCGATGTTCATGTTAACATGCTTGCCATCTGACTACTCTGCCTTTTGTACCACAATTGCTGAAACAGTGTCATCAGCAAATTTCACTCCTGACAACATTACTGGAAAAATTCTTTCTGAGATAGACCTCCACAGATCTAGAATCCCACTAGCTGCAAGAATTCACAATGTGGAACAAAACGAAGTGAGTGGTGCTTTTTGAACCAATGTAATCAAGAAAGGACCTCCACGTGCTAACCCTTGGAAATCCAAGACCAGTACACATGGAACTGGCTTGAACTGACATGGTTAAGGCTGAGGCTTCACTTCTTATTGAGGACGTGGTGGAAGCAACCCTGCTGGCTTCCACAACTGTGCTGGTTTTGAGAACAGGCAGAACTGTCCCAAAGCAGGAGGACAAGACAAAGGGAAGGGCAAAGCCCAATCACATGAAGTTATTGGTGATGGATTTGCATATGCCATCACACTTGATGACAAGACTGACGAGAATATGGCAGAACTGGAGCTGAACCAGGTTTCCTCCAAGAACACATACAAACCAAGTGAATACTGGCCTAAAGGTCAGCTCAACCCAAACCAAAGTATGAACATTAGATCATACTGGGCCAATGGAATTGCTCCTGAAGATCAGGACATGTATGAAACTGTCACCGAAGGGACCAATTACAATACTTGGCAAGAAAACAAAAGTATTGAGATTGATACTGGTATGGATATTGGAAGCCTGCATTCCTTTCGGCCCAGAGTGAACTCACTCTGATGGCATAGAACCACAAGCATCAACAAGTTGTTGAATGCTTCCAGATTCAATAATCTGAGACCTACCTTTTTTCCCTTATGTGTCACCACTGACTCCATCTCTGCTTCCACCTGCTCAGGAGGAGCAACAACAGGAGACAGTCAAGATTCGCTGACCAAGTTACCCACCTTGGATTGAGAGAGATGTGGCTCACCACATTGAAGACCCCATCCCTAGGGATGAGACACCTACACCAACACCAAAAGGGAGAAAGAATAAGAAAGGAAAAGGCAAGGACAAATCTCTTACTTTTAATATTGGCAGACTTGTTTCGGACATGCAACATTTTTCTTCTTTGGATGCTTTACCTTCTTGTAATCCACCCTTGGATTTTCCACTTCACCCTATGTACTATGTTATCGGCACTAGGAGAGAACTAGAGGAACAACCTCAGCAACGTTCTTACAAGGGTGTTGTACCAGGAACTTTTCCTGAGACTACCACTCCTGCTACATCTTCTTTCCATTTATATAATGAAGCAGTACAAAAAGATTGTAGTAATTACTATGGAGACATAGTTTACAATAAAGAGACCAATGAATACTTGTGCTACTATATCGGGTTAACAACCCAAAGCACCAGTGCTAATCACACTGAGGTGAATAATGACTTTTCACATACTCACTGGATGATTGATAGTGGATGTACAGACCACTTATCACCATTTTTGGATGATTTTGTGAATCTTGGTGTTCACACTAGAATGGCATCTGTTGCAAATGGCAACAAGGTTTCCATGCACAGACCAGGAACTGTCCTTGTGCAACAAATAGGAAACTCACATCCAGTTATTACATTAGAAGATGTATGGTATGCTCCACAAGCATCTCATCGACTACTGTCAGTACCATCTCTTTTAAACCATGGCTATTGCTGTGAGAGTATGCACTTGGGTACATGTATATGGAACAACAAAGGATGCTGGGTAATAGATGCTGTGGCACTATCGCCAGCTAATAACCTCCATTGGTTTAGGTCTTACCAGATCAATCTGATGAAGTCTTCTAAGAAGTTGGTTAATGCCTTCATGTTGAAGAACAATAATTTCTCATTGTGGCATCAACATTTGGGACATCCTTCCAAACTAGCTGTAACAAAAGCCCATGAACACTTGACTGGTATACCTCCTATCAAGGAACCTTGTGACATCCCAAGATGTAAAGGATGTGCACTTGGTAAAATGCCAGATCGACCTTTTCCACCATCGGAAAAGAGAGTGACTCGACCATTAGTGCTTGTCCATACAGATCTAATGGGTCCAATGCTGGTTGAATCACGCACATGTGCATGGTATATTCTTACCTTCATCGATGACTTTAGCAGATATGCTTTACTATTGTTCTTGTGGGTCAAGTCTGATGTTTTCCAGCATTTCCAGAACATGGTTGCTTGGGCAGAAACTTTTACTGCTCATTCCCTTACCTCTGAATGTTTGGACTGAGGAGGAGAGTTCTTAAGTCAGGAATTTTGTGTGCTCCTTTCATCCAGAGGGATTATGCATCAAACTTCTGCACCTTATACTCAGCAAAATGGTCAAGTAAAGAGATTTAATCACACCATCATGGAAAAAGCTGAGAGCATGCAACAACATGCTTGCTTACTGAAAGCATTTTGGCAAAGCACAGCCGAAACCACTGTACATCTGTATAACAGACAACCCATGTGTCATCATGATTGGAAGACTCCCATGGAGATATTCTCTGGGAAGAAACCAGATGCCTCATACTTCAAAGTATTTGGTTGTTGAGCATATGTGTTTATACCTCCAGAACAAAGGCCTGATAAGCTCTCGCCTAAATCTGAAGAGATGATGTTCATAGGGTATGAACCCAACACAAAAGGTTGGCAGTTTTGGTCAAGGAAATGACACACTATTGTTGTTTCAACTCATGCTACTTTTGATGAAACTCATTTTCCACACTGTTCCATAGAGCAAACACACAAACCTACCCCTATTCCTATAGAAGATAACAACCATCTGGAAGAGGAATCCTTACCTGAACCAGCAGTTCCTTGATCATCACAAGATAACAGACTGGAATACACTTATGTTCCAGTGCCAATGCCAGGGAGACCTATACACCTTGAGAATCATCACACACCACCTAGCACAGCTAGAGGCCATACACCTGACAGCGATCAGGATGATCCATATGACTAGGACTGGGGAGAATTTACAGATCCTTCACAACCACCTTCATCTCCCATGTCACCTGTAAAAGAGCAATCACCTTTTAGGGTTTCACCTATGAGACCTGGAATCATCCATAACAAACCAGATATGGGACATTGAAGTTCTATCTTGGATAGACATCAACACAAAAGGAAGCTCATCTTGGACTCACCATTTACATCTCCACCATCATCTTCCAATGAACTGGTTTGGAAAGTTCCGATACAGAGACCAATCAATTGGCTACCACCCAGACAGAAATCAGGAGTAAACCTACCTGAATTTCATGCTTTACCACATTATTACCATCCTTTGCAAGAACCACAGTCCACTTTTAGACCACCTGTTGATCAATGAAGATCACAGAGAATTCCTCAACCTCATATATTGCCAGATAGCGCATATGGAGAGAGACCACCTGTACAAATCAAGAGAGAAATAGAGCAAGGACTGGAATCCATTCAGGAGGAGCCATCACCATCTTCACTGATGAGAGAAAGCATTGCACCTATACCTGTGGAAGCAGAGGAAGAAACTCATCCTACAAACGAGGAAGG
Source organism: Heimioporus retisporus (assembly GCA_038090495.1). Classification (NCBI taxonomy): domain Eukaryota; kingdom Fungi; phylum Basidiomycota; class Agaricomycetes; order Boletales; family Boletaceae; genus Heimioporus; species Heimioporus retisporus. The sequence continues at coordinate 7,145 of JBBPMV010000042.1, read as the reverse complement.
TTTTTCAGACCTTTATAGCAATGAATGGATCAACCATCATTTGGCAGCAGCATTAAGTCCATCAGACTAGACACTACCAAAGATGTTCCAGGACATTGCATATTTACCCCAAGAACAAGCTAGTGTTTGGTACAATGCTTGCAATGATAAGATAAAATCCCTCAAAAAACGTAATGTTTGGACTTTGGTAGATTTACCAAAAGGTCATGTACCTGTGAAAGGCAGATGGGTACTTGCCATTCATCCAGGCAACAGAGTCAAAGTGCAATATGTCACAAAAGGCTTTACTCAAATCTTCGGAATAGACTGTTATGATTCACCCCTATTCTTTTCTCTTGTCATCTCGTTTACTAACATCGGCTTCACCTGATGCTTCTACTTTGATAGAGTGCTCTAGAACATACAACGTGTTCGCCACACACCTTTATCTTTGTTACCCTCACTCCTCTTTCCTTTCGAACATTCTATGACCTTCCATTGCGTAGTATATAAGCCTAAGTACTTTGTCCCTTGTACTTCAGCTTAGTTCTGCTCAATCCACCTTGTTCCTCTTTGCTCCCCTCATCATAACTTGCTGCTACCTCTTTGGTAGGCAGACTTACCTTCGAACCACCTACTACACATCCTAGTAGGCAGAACCCTTGACCCTAGTGGCAAGTCCCTCATCATTACCTCAAACCTCTGATCCTACGTCCTAGTTCTTTGAGCCTATGCTCGTTCCTACCCAGACCAAGCGTAACAAAAGAACTAAGCTCTACGTTTTAGGACTATCATCATTATAGATCCTTCACCATTCCTCCCAGGCCCACCTCTGCCTTAGAACAAGCCCTATTGCACTTGCATAGGCTCACCACCACAGAACTCCCCTCAGACACCTCATCCTCATTGTCCTCCCCCTCTGAAACATCACAGGACCCAGACACCACCCTTCCCACCATTGCTGAGCAACAGGAAGACGTTGACCTTGCCCACCAATTGTCCTCGGTGCTCCACATCCCCAGAAATCCCACACCACCTTCCCCCACCCCAATTGCCTCTCACCCCCCTCTGTTCCCCTTCCAAGCGCCTCACCAAACCAGTGAATGTGGGGAATACCATCACCGCCGGCAAGAGAGCTGAGGATCTCGTATTCACACTCAACAGACGAACCTCCGTCAATTGAGAGCTCAAGTTTAAGGGCATACGACTTATTGGTAAAAATATCGAAGGCCCTATAGACACGTCCTGCAAGTTTTTGCTGCTGTAGCACCACTTGGACGAGGACAAAAGTGAAATACGTACCATATGTGCCAGAACCGAGTAACTCTTTGATCCTGAATCGACCGTCGACACGAATCGGAACAAGAACTTCGGAATCGGCAGGGATTGGTTTCATGGATGGGGTGAATATTGTGGTCGCCAGGGTTCAAGTTGGGTGGGGAAGTAAACAACTTCGATGATAAATTGGAGGTTCGTCAACTCCGCATTCCCAGTGTCGGTGCTGGCAATGCCGCTGTTTGAAGCTAACTCAGCAAGTACCCTGTAGACCCCAACATTTACCTTGACAGCTGAGCTTCTCACACCCTAGGTATCAAGAACAGAGTGTGGCACACATCGCCACGTCTTAAGTAGGTCCAAGGAACCGGTAAAAATATCAACTGATCCCTTCCTCTCCTCATGCCAGTTTCGAGCACTGTGGCAAACCGCACCTCCTATGCGCTCACTTACCCCTCGAGTTCCCAGGTCGGTGATTCACATTCTGCCCATTTCGCTTGACCGAAGTATCCAGGGCACCCCTCCGCACTTGAACCATCCCAACTCCAGGTCCTTCAGTCTCCTAACCTCACAACCTTCCCTCTTGCCATCTCTGAAAGAGTCAACAGGAACCCAACGAGGTACATTACCACAGAAGCACATTAAGCCTTCTGGGAATGAGGTCGATTACATAGCGAGAGCCACCACCACACTTTTCGTGTTGCAATCTCAACCCATATCGATCTGGAACATCAACTCAAACACTTTACATACAGCCGAAGATGCCTCCCGGGTTTGTGAAGTGGCCGTGGACAAATATACTCGTAAGCTGAAGTTCTCATCCGTCCCCTCATTATGATCCCTTTCGAGTGAGTAGCTTCCGAAATATTGCGCGCCCTCGCAGAGAACCTCGACAAGGAAATCCAGGTGAGGATTTCATAATATTCATGGCTTGCTGACACTACCCCTTATCATCAGGAATTCTCTGGCGTGTCTTTGGATGATTACTTCGTTCTCGCCTCAGTGATTAAGGAACATTCAGCTAAGTTGATCAGAATCCCTAGGTGAGTCACTAGGTAGCCGTCTTTTACTCTAGCTCGTGCAGTGTACCTCACCAGACTTGTGTTTCAGGTTGACATATATTGCATATCAGAGAATTCTTATCGTTGAGATGCCGAGCGCCATGCACGAGGCACCCGTGGCCGACTTCCTCGTGATGCTCATTCAGTTTCAACAAGCCAGTTACCCCCGATCACTTGTTCGAGTTTACATTACTACCAACCAAGACCTTCAAGGCCATGCAATTTCTGCCATCCCTGACCTGACGTTGGTCTTCTCCACCCTGAAGAATCAAATTATCTGGTGGAACCCGTTTATCTTTGAAGCTGCTTTTTCGCAGTCCACCAGCAGTGTTTTCACGAAGGTCAAGGGACTGATCAACGCCTGCCCTGAGGTCCTCATGGTCATGATTGTCCTTATCGATGGGGATCTGTATGAGTCCCCCCAAGAAGATTCCCTTCCATGGCACACATTCAAACAGGATGCTGATCCTCTCAAGATAGAGGACTTTATTGCTAGCGCTGAACCTCAGGAAGAATACCCGGAAGCATTCACCACTCCCATCGTCGTTGCCGGCCATACTTGGTGTTCCATTAAATGTGTCGACTACTACGTTTGGTTGAGGAATCTGAGTGAGGATGGTATGATCGTCATTGATTCAGAAGCCATCGAGCAAACGGAGTGGAGTGCACATGGTGTAAGTCCAGATTCACCTCACTACTGATCATCTAATTAGTCGTGTATGTAGGTGCTCCCAGGGGAAGAATCGAAGATGGAGTGTGTAACGACTACAATCAACCGTGGTCTCGATTTAATCAGGACGCACCTGATCCGCTTCTGCATGGAAGCCGCCACTCATAGTAACACGGAAGTCCATCTTGAAAGCCTCGAGAAGCTGATCACTCTACCCAGCTCTTGGGATCATTTTTGCACCGCCCTCTTTGACGCAAAGAACACAACCACTCACGATCGCTATATGTGATGGTACAAGGCCAACTTCCGCAGCAAGAAGTGCTCTCATTCGGACGACTGCTTTGTTCCTTCAGATGTTGATGTTGAAGTTAATGGCTCTGGGCTCAGATGCTTGGTCAGTGATCGCTGAGCGGGCTGAGTTGGAACGAGGGTCGAGACGTTTCCATTGTTAAATCAAAGATCGCGGTGGTCTACCTCCTCTCATGTCGTACATCTCCATTTGCAAATTTGTCATTCATGGACCATGGTTGCCATGTAGATTTTTATGTCATTTGACGCGATGAAAGTAAGTCGTTCGTAATTTCTATAGCCGACCTTTCATTCAATCCATGACCCAGTGTTTGCATCTCTAATCTCTGAGACTTTGCAATGCCCTGCAATATCTGGGATCAGGTGCGTCTCTATTTGCGTCATTGCCGGTCTGGGCTACTGCGTCTTTTGTATGTTACTGGATATAACACTTGTAGTTGAACGTATTCCTAGCCAACATCTCAATCGCAACACATGAGCCACACCATTCTATGACTAATAAAAACGGTTTGTCGATCTGGGCTCCAACCTCAGCAATGCTGCTTACAGGCATAAAGGCGTGGTTACAGGCTTGTGCAAGGTAGGCTTACTGTTCGACAGAGATCACGGCCCACAACTCACCCCATCTCTAGACCATGCCTCCTCGTCATCGCACCAAACTTGCTCAGGCCGGTAGCGGACCCCACACCCCTCCTGTTCCCTCTCACCCTCCTATCGAAGAAGATTCCATGCCCCTTGGTCCTCGCATTTGTCGCCCTCCGCGGCGATATGTTCAAGTGGACGGTGAGGAGGATGTCACTGAACTTATCGAACTCACTCAAGAACCTCAATGTGCCGGCCATACCAACCAACGTCAAAACCTATCTCTACAGGACACTGAGTACATCGATATAGACGAGGGTGTGGACCGGGATTATGATGGCGATGACACTGATTATGACAGAGAATTGCCGATCCCTCGAGCGAGAGCGCCTCGAAATGCTTCGCAGGATGTACTTCACGCGACCACCAACTCTCTGAATGACTCGAGCGACCCACTAGCATCTACGCAATCAACTGGAACCTCTAGGCGAGCACCCAATATCCACCACTTCTTTGAGAAGCGTGCAAAGGAATCAACGATATGTATTTTGTGCAGGTATGTCATACAATCTGGCAGCCACTCTGTAGGCTTACACTTCGCATAGGGATCTCCAATCCCGTGAACCAACCAGTTTCCCAGTTGACCGCAAGTTCATCTATAGTGTCAACACCGGCAATTCTAGTTTACGTGGGCACATAGAGAAGTACCATCTACTTGAGTATCTAGATGCAGCTGAGAGACACAACTGGACGATCTTTTTGAAAAGCATCAACACTGCCTTTTCCGTGGGATATGCATACCGAACACTATGTGAAGCCCTTCTGAAACCGGGCGTTTCTATTCACAAACTACCACCGCCTCCTGGGCCTGCACCAGGGGAATTGTGGCCGCAGCTCCCAGGCGAGAAGCCGTCGTACAACGATGGATTGCCAGAATACTCTATGGCAACGCTGCATCGCTACCTCGTGGACTTTATCGTTGCTGATGACCAAGTACATGCTTTCAATTACATTACCATAGTAACTGCAACGTTCATCTAGTCCATAAACATCGTTGAGTGTCCCGAGTTCAGACGGCTGTTACACTTCCTTCGACCAAACCTTCGAGACTTGGACATCCCTAAATGAACCAAAACGCGTGAGCTCATACTCCAGACATGGAAAGAGTATTTCTGGGCAATGAGGGAGGACCTTCAGGTGTGTCGTTCACGCATTAATTTCGATTAGTGGTACTTAAGGGGTACAATATATTGATGCATGAGTTCAGAGAGTGCTTGGCAGGATATCGTGTACAGCTGATATTTGGTCCGATGGAGCTCGTCGGCCATTCATGGCTGTTACAGTTCATTGGATTGGCAGGTCCCTGAAGACACCGACACTACAGCTCCACGTGGCTCTGATAGCGTTTCACTATCTACCTGAAAATCACACCAGGGAAGTGATCGCAACAAGGATTTTCCACCTCCTCCATCATGCAAACATTCAAGACAAGGTACATCGCTATGTTATTTCACGAAGTTCGAGACTCATACACCTGTTAGATTGGACACTTCACGCTCAATGGTGCTTCAAATAATGATGCTGCAATGAAGCATCTCTCCACACTTCTCACATCGATTGGAGTCGATTTCAACTCTTCTGATCGTTGAATCCTATGTCTACCTCACCTAGTGTTGCCACAGCTCGGCTCGGCTTGGCTCAGCTTGGCTAGCGCCAGCTATTCATCTCCTCAAACTAAACTCCTTTTGGTAAGTCGCTACCACATGCTCGGTTCGACCCTGCTAACTGCCCACGCTGGCTATAGCCGGACTACGGCTAACGTCGACTAGAGTGGGCTGTTAGCCGGCTATTAGTCAGTTAATAGGTATTGAGGTAGGTCGTGGTGCGCGCTCGCAACGGTTCCACAACTACACTTGAAGTTTTGGGCTCCAAGTTGTCAATAACGAAGTACATAGCTATATATTAACATGTATTAATATGAATGATTGATTGGTATATACAGCTTGTCCAAATCGTCTTCCTGATTTGCAGCCACCACTCGACATTGACGAAGGGACAAAGAACACTACATATCCCTACATTTGACGCAGTCTGGCACTGCGCCGAGGTAAATCTGGCAAAGCGGTTGTAGGCATGGTAGAGCTGGAAGGGTCACAACGTTTACATGTGTACGTTTTTTTGCTACATGGTAAGGATGGATCATTGGCCGTTTGAGCAATGATATGGCGTGTTACTTATGTTTGTCGAGACATTACCTCACTCGTCTTGCGACTAGGGGTGAGGATCGTAGGCTTTGACGTTGAGACAACCACACTAGCGATGGGTATTGAAATGGTGGTACGGGAATCAGAAGTCGGATGGTGCAATGGTGGCTCCTCCATGGCTTCCGTCGCTTTCTCCAGGATGGCGCGAAGGTACGCGTAATTGGGTCTTTCGGTGAAACGTAGACTGCGTGCATGACGGAAAACAGTAGAAAGCCCGTTTGGGATGTTGTGAACGTCTGTGTCACCGTCTAGGAAGTTTTGCTTGCGGTCAAGGATGGTTGAGCATGAAGGGCTGTGGCCATCCTGGGTGAGCCAAGGGAGCGAGCCACGGTGAAGGAATATGAGCGAGTATGCCAACGCTTCAATGTCGTCCCGACGACTCAACTGCAGACCATGATGGCTGTTGATTGATGCAAATGCGGGAGTGCCGACAAGGGAGAGATTCTCGTACAGAGGGATATGGATGCGAGACGAAGGATCGCGGTACTCTTGTGCGATGCCAAAATTGATAAGAAAAATGGTTTCTTGCGATGCCCCAAGGCTGGTCAGGATATTGTGCGGTTTGATGTCTCGGTGAATGAGGTTGCGTGAGTGGATGTACTTGAGACGAGAGACCTATTTTGGCAAATTAACGAGTCAAATTCAAAGGGTACACAACCGAAATCAGTCGAGACCTACCAGTTGAATGCCAATTTTCGCGACTCGAGAAAGGCTGAGTGTGCCAGATGATTGTACTAAGGTATGTAGAGAGGGCCCAAGGCTCTCGAGAACCATGGCACAGTACATTCCTTCTCTCCCAAACCAAACAGGCCGCAGGAGCCCCAGGTTCGTATCACCTTGAAGTTCGTTGAGGATTTGATACTCGTGTTCCAAATACGACTTGGTGTTGTTGTAGGCTTCCAACTTAACAGCAAATTCTTGGCCAGTAATGATGTCCTGTGAACGATAGACCGTAGCTGCAAAACGCAGCGATTAGGCAACAAATACGTGCATCAAGATGATGGA
>JBBPMV010000041.1:0-46495 GCA_038090495.1 Heimioporus retisporus | reverse complement strand
CCCCCGCCCTACCTCCTCGCAGTAGTGGTGGTAGTGTTGTCCAAGGATCGTCACCATGCCTTTGTCCTTGTCAGCTTTGTCCCGGTTGGATGGTGGGCGGGTTGTTGCAGCACCCCCATTCACCCCCTCGAGGTGTGGTGTGTTGGACGTCGTAGTACCAGCGACGTTGTCATTCTCGACGTAATGTCGACAGTGGCACCATAGTCCCCCTTATCGTTGTTGTTATGGCGGTGTGGTTGGGCCGTCGCGGTGGCATCTTTGTCGTAGCTGTGTCGTGGGCAGGCCATCGCAGCGATCTCGCCCTACCTCCTCGTCGCGGTGGGCCGGTGGCGGGAGTAGTCTATGTCATGGTCGGGTGGTGGGCGGGCAGTCGCAGCCCTTGCCCTCCCTGTCGAGGTTGGGCCGTCGTGTGCTGTCCTCGACATTGTCGCGGTCTGATGTATAAGAAGTCGCGGGGAGGTTGTTGCGGCGCCCTCGCCGCCCTCCTCACGGCAGAGCCTGGTGGTGGTGGTGAGTGGTCCAGGCCACGACATGGGTAGTACCTAACGAGCCTTACCCTTGCTTATCCTTGTCGTCGTTGCTGTCGTGGTTGTGACCAGAGGATAACAAATGGCGGTGGTATGGTGCGGAGCAGTCCGTAAAGACACGAGATGGCAGGGCACGGGGCCCCCTGTGCCCTTTTCCGCGCCGCGCTCGCTGAAAGTCGGGGTGTGAACGACGCCTCAGGCGGTCGCGCCAAAAAAAAAGTCGACAGAGAAACGCAATGCACCTCGAGATGCGACGCAATTTATTTGGACGTCTACGTACAAGGGGAAGGGGTCTAATGGGGTAAACGAACACGGGAGTACGGGCCCACAATCCCATACACCACAACCATTTACGATTCGTACTCCCAGTATCTGAGACAGCCTTGATCGCGTGTCAAGCAGCTTAGCCAAATTGTCCGCCTTGTTCGATACAGGCAGAAAGCATATGGTCGCGGGACGGCTGCGATTGACGGCTGCGCAGAGGCCGGCGAGGGCACAGAAATGCCCGAAGACGGCAATGTCCCCTGTGCGATAAGCCGGCGGACCATGTGTGTAAACAGATGTCTTCAAGGCAGACTTTGTCGATCCGGCCGCCGAGCCGAGTTAGAGGACCGAGGTGCATGACTGCTTTTTCATAGCTGCCATGTCCAAGACGGGAGAGAGCCATGGCAGGGTCGCACTCGACGCTTTCTAGGGCCACGTTGGCTTTGTGTGAGGTAATGTGCGCACAGTTGCGCTGCACGATGTTGAGCTGAGAGGGACCCGTTACGGGGTGTGGGTAAGACACACCTGAAGCACGGGAGACACACTGGCACATTGAGTGCGTGCCAGCTCACAGCAAAACTCGCGCCGGTGACGTCGCCCGTCGCATGGTAGTGTTCACGAAGATCGCGGAGTGCTATCTGTTCCCAGTCATGGCTTGTTGTCATCACGTAGAGTGAGACACATACCCGGATCCCGGATGCTCTCCTCGATGATGTTGTTGGTGTTGTGGAGTTGTCTTTGGAATTGGCGGCCCCAAGTAAGTACTGTTGAAAAGTCGATATCAAAAAAAAAAGTCAAACATACCTTTACAGGCAGTCGGGCTTTGCCGGATGTTTCATCAAGCCATCCTGGTTGGCGTCGTCACGATTACTCACAGCAAGGCACATGTTTGCCTCACCAACTCCGGGTTGTAAAAATGATATGTTGATTAGAAACCCTTACATGGAATCAACACGATTCCGTTTTTTCTGTGATCCTAATCACCGCTCACATATCCAAGCGGACGTCAAAAGGATCAAAAAGTCGTGCGGTCCCTGCAACTTTCGCGCACGACGCATATTCTCCATCGGTTACCTCAAGGCTCGAAAGAGAACTCAGGGATCGGCTGGATTACGTCCGACCTGGGTGGTTTGAACCCTGAGTTTGAGAGGCTTGACGGCCTGACTCCCGGACAAGTGGTACATGTTGTGCGAGCCATCAGTATTGCAACGTTACTCCCTCGAAAGATCGTCCTTCAAGAGTCCAATGGCGACGATAAGACACTTGAGGAACACTGGGTGTATACCATGCGTTATTACTGGTTTGCACATCTCGGCTAAGCTTCGCGGAAGGTATGAACCCCAGTGCCTCGTGTCGTGAAAAGTCAATGGGAAAGTGCTGTATTCTCTTCACAAGGGCTCGCGTGGCGTAGGAATCATTAACGGAGAGCGCATACAGGTGAGCAAATAATTTGGTTATCATCAACTAGCGCTGGGGAGTTACTTGTCCCTCAGGTCTTGATTCAAATTGCGCCGTTGAGCACGGTATCACGTAACGATATGCACGCTGCATCCTGCATTTACGACCCTGTGAGACTTCTGCACGTCATTTGTGTGCAATGTTCCACTGGGGCGCTTATATGTATTCCTCAGTGCAAGGCAGTACTTTATGAGCCTTGAGGCATCAAGGTAGACAACACGAAAAGCGCACATGAATTCTGATACTGCGGATTGTGATTGATCTACGACCTAGGACCCTTGGATTGGTGTCTTATCAATTCTCACGTACGTTTCGAAGGCCTCGAAGGCTTATGCAAAACCCCCGCAAGCACGTGTTGAAGGTAAGCTGTACCAAGGTGGCTAATAGCTCACTGGTTGGCAGGATGAATTACGAAGCCAGTGTGCTGAAGATGCAGCCACACACCTCATGATCATTGACCGATCCCCGGACGCACGCACACTGAGGAATCAAGATTGCATCTGTTCTTAGAACGTATGTCGACTCCATCAGTCGATATTTCCCGACTTAGGATACTACCTCACGTCCGCCTTGCAACCTACTACACATCTCCGAGGCTTAATATCTTGCAGGGAATCAAGATCTTTCATCGATTCAGCGCTAATGGTCCAGTTGTTCCAAACTGCAAATTAGAGTCGTATCACACCTCCATGAGGTATGCAGGGACAGCAGCATGAGAATATTATAACACAGTAGCGTCTGACCGCCTTGATCTAACCATTGCTCCCGTCCTACATTCCCCTCCGACTTTCCTGATTACTTGCCAAGGGTCGTCAGGAAGAAACAAAGTTGCTAGCATATCAAAATCAATGCATCTCCTGGTCTGTTGCATTTGTTTCTTCGATAAACGCATCCTTGCTAACTTCAGCCAGACTCATCACAAGAAACAGCCAGCATTAACCCCCCCAACAGACGACACGAAAAATGGTACGGAGAAAGATGATATCGTAATAGCGTAAGTGATGAAGAACTCGGTGCTGGAATATCTGTTAACCTCAATATCCCCAAGTGTTATGGGTCGTACAGGTTCAGGAAAGAGCACGGTGACCCAATGTGTGTTTCAGTAGATGGGCTGTTCGCTCACACGTCTTTCAGTTTGTCTGTCTCGCAAGTGGGAAAGACACTCGTGGAGTAGGGCAAGGGTTGAAATCGTGTACGCATGAGGTCACCCCAGTCAAATTTCGGGACCAAGTCAGTGGGCGACAAGTGATATTGGTGGATACGCCAGGTTTTGATGACGCGTCCATATCCGACTTTGATGTCCTAACGATGATTTCCGAATGGCTTGCCTCGAGGTAATGCGTTAGTTTTGCTATACATTGGCCCCTTATCTTGACATCCATTCCATCCCCACAGCTACAGAGAGCGGAAGCTTCTCTCCGGGATTTTGTATCTCCACCGGATCACCGAGAACCGTATGGTCCACAGTGATATGAAGAACCTCAAGATTTTCCAAGCGCTGTGCGGAAAGGACGCGCTGGACATGGTACATCTCACGACAACAATGTGGGACGAAGTCGGGGAGAGTGTCGGGGAGAGGAGATTGAAGGAACTCAAGACAGATTATTGGAAGTGGATGATTGATCGTGGCGCTCAGACAGCTCGATGCAGAGGTGACAACGGTTCTGCAAAGAACCTTGTTCAACAAGTGGTAGCGTTCTTTACTAATGATTACCGCACCCAGCCATGCCGATTAACTTCTCCCAAACAGATTCTTGCAGAGCTAAACGCAAATGATGACACCCAGGCAGAAATACCAAAGCATCAGTCATTGGTTGAAGCCGTGGCTGTACACGTAGAGATCAGAAACTCACATAGAGAGTACGTGGAGCAATTCTTGCAGTCGGATGACTTCACATGATTTGATCACCTCTCCCAGGGTATTGCAAATTCAACAAGAATTGGTCGACAAGAAGATGGAGCTCAAAGATACGGCCGCTGGACGGGAACTCAAAGATGCAGCCACTGGGCAGGAACTCCATACCCGGCTGGATGTACTGGCCGAACAGCATGTGGTAGTGTTACGCAGGGTTGAAACTGAAATCGCGACAAAGGCAGCAATCCCCAAGGATATATTGGCTGATCTCCGCAGAGAGAGAGATGCTCTGCGGGTACAGCTGCATGGTTTCATACCCCAAATGGAGCTGAGGTTTCCGTGGCTGAAGGGCCTTCTGCACTGGAAATGAACCCGGATGGTATGCAGGACGCCGAGATCGTAAGCCGATGTCCGAGTCCGGGAAATCCAGTTTCTCTGCATGGTAATGTTTCTCAGATTGGATATGTACATATACAATATTTATCGCAGGGCGGCTAGCTAGGATCTGACGGATAACACTGAGCATGACACTACTAGTACCTGGCAGGGGTAATTACTGGTGAATACATGTGTATTGCATACTTCGGTGACGCTCTGGTTCCACCCTCAAGTTTGTGATGCGTGTGATAGTCGAAACCCGTCTTTTGTGCCACGCATGACGCTAGCCTATTAGGAAGCTGCTTCATGGCACTATGGGCAAATTTTCAATTTACCAGGCTAAAGTTGGACGGACCGCTCTATTCCAAGCACGTCCAGGCCGCCAATTCCAAAAACGACTCCGCAACACCAACAACATGATCAAAGAGAGGCATTTGGGACCTGGGTACGTGTCTCATTCTACGTGATAACAACAAGCGTTGACCGGGAACAGATAGCGCTCCGCGAATACTACCACGCAACGGCCGGCATCACCGGCGCGAGTCTTGCTGTGCGAGCTAGCACGCACTCAATGTGCCAGTGTCTCCCCTGGGTGTGTCCTGCCTGCACTCGTCGCTGTCCGTAACGGATTAGTAGCTCATCATCGAGCAGCGCAACTATACGACGTCACCTCGCACGCGTACAAAGCCGACATGGCCTTAGAGAGCACCGAGTGCGACCTCGCCACGGCTCTCTCCTATCTTGGATATGGCAGCGATGAAAAAGCGGTCATGCACCTCGGTCCTCCGGCCCGGCTCGGCGGCTGGATCTGCGAAGTCTGTCTGCAAGACATCTGTCCGCGCACATGATCTGATGGCTTATCGCAACGAGGACATTGCCATGTATGACTGTTTCTGTTCCCTTGCCAGCTTCTGTGCGGCCGTCAATCGCAACTGTCCCGCAACCGTATCTTTTCTGCCCGTATCGAGGGTGACGGACCATTGTGCTGAGCAGCTTGAAATCAAGGCTGTCTCAGATATTCGGAGCATGAATCGTAAGTGACTGTTGTGCATGGGATTGTGGGACCGTGCTGCTGTGTTCGTTCACCCCACTTTCTACACTTTGCACCCCTTTCCCCTGTACATAGTCGCCTCGTCGTCTTCTGCCGTCCTGGTACGCCGCCATCCTCTCGCGTACCCAACTCACCGTCCTTGGATGCACTCTGCCATCCTCTCGTGTCCCCAATTCCGCCGTGCTGCCACCTCGCCCGACTTGCGTTACTCCCTCGACCGCCTCTTCCGTTTGCCGCCTGTCTTGCTACTCCTCTCGTTTCACCCGACGACAATGACAACGGTGCAACAGCCGTGATAGCATGGTCGTTATGTTGTTGCTGTTGTCGCCGCCACTGCCTTGCCCCCCGATTGCCTGCTGCTCCTCTTGCCACCCCCCCTCGTCTCACCTGACAACAACGGCAACGGCGCGACAACCGTGATTGCGCGGTCACCGCATTGCTGTCGTCGTCGCCGGCACCGGCGCCCCGCCTCGCCATGCTCTTTTCCTTCCCCTTGTCACCTGACGACAACGACAAACAGCGCGATAACTTTGATAGCGCGGTCATCGCGTTGTTGTTGTCGCCACCACTGCCCCGCCCTCCCTCACTACATCTCACTCTTTTTCGCTCCCCTCGTCTCACTCGATGACAACAAAGGTGCGACAACCGTGATAGTGCAGTCGTTGCATAGTTGTCGTTGTCCCCACTGCCATCCTGCTATGCCTCACCTTGGCCTGTCGCGCTCTTTTTCCCAACCGTCTTCGAATTTGGCAACAGGTCCAAAGCTAGCAAACGATCGCTCTCACCATTGGGAGAGAAGGGGTATACACATGATAAAGGTAGCAGGAAGATGTCATCGGCACAATCGTCCTCGAGCAGCTGCCTTGAGGCTAGCAGCAGGGTGCCAGGCACTTGGTGCGTCTTGCACGTAGCGAAGTCAAAATGGAGCCGGAGCAGCGGCAAAACGCAGGACAAGGCGGGAGTGGCTCCACATCGTGCGGTAGGCACGGCATTCGGCGTGGTGGTGGGGTGATGTTACCCCCGGGTCCTAGGGGTGTGGGTGTGAGTGCGGATGTATCCACGAGTACAGGTACGGGTATCAACACTGCCGCCCGGGGGTACTTGGTATTGCCTAGACCCTAGCCTGCTGTTGCGGCCTGACTGGCAGGGTTGGGGCAGGGCCAAAAATTATTTTGGGTATGTAAGATTTTTCGGACGGCTCGGACTGCGTGGGTGTTCGGAAAGGTCAGTTCTGTGACTTTTTGATCCCCAGACGGTTGGTCACCAGTCTAACTGTATCCCATGGAGATGCGATAAATTGCACCTTCACCAGGAACCCTTTCTTACATACCTTTGTTCCTTGAGAAGCCGACACCGCCATTCAAACGGACATGGCTTGGTCCAGGAATTGATCCAGTCCCCTACATAGCTCAACATTCTACTCGAATGACGATGATATTGTGATATTGTGCGTCCCCGGAAGCTATCCCCCAGATTCTTTCTTTATTGACTTGTGACTATCATTCGGTATAGTGGGACCTTCTGGGAGCGGAAAGAGCACGGTACGCTTCCATCTGCCTGTGCTCAGGTTCGAGTCCACAGCCACGTTCGTAAGCGCAGTAATGAAAGCTGGTGACCCCGTCGAAATTGGCCAGGGCCTTCGACCCACCACAGGGAGGGTGCAGGCTTGGGAAAAGGACGACGAAGGAATATCGTGTTTGTAGACACGCCCTTCTTTCACACCGGGGTGAGAAATGGAGCAGAGCGAGAGTTGAGCTCTTGGTTAAAATGGTCAAAGTGAGAGTTTCTTCGCTTACGGGGTATGGTAAAGCCAGATGTTTTTCTTGTCTAGATCCAGATCTACGTGTGTCGGGGCGGTTTATATGTACAGAGTTGAGATCGACCCCAGTGCAGACAGGGGATCTTCTATTCAGAACCACCTGGATGCTTTTGCTTATTCTTTTCCGAAGGACTTCAGTCCTCATGGTTTCCCCGAGCGCCTCCATTGCGTCTTCAGCCGGGTCGACAATGTCAGCGAAAGCAAAGTCGAAGCCAACAAGGCGGAGTTCCAGAGCCAGCTCGCCGCCCAGGCCGAAGTGGGATACATCCGTCCATTCTGACATTTTCATTAAAGGTGACCCTGAAGTAGCTTGGAAGGCGGTAGTAGAACTTTTTTTCACCTCACGAGCCTAGGTGACCCGAGACAGTGCCCATTTTCTGTTCTCGTTTACTCTCGATACTATCTACTCTTTCGCGTTTAGTATTTAGTTTCCTACGCTGCGCGACCTATGTATGGAAATGGCACTTGCAATTCTATGGCGTATTAACCATCGGGGAACACGTTTGACTAACGAGACTTTCCTCTCTCGCATCTCCGCAAACGCCATCCATAACTGGGCATCTAATATCTTGTGCTCCCCTTATAATTCTCTGGCGCGAGCCGAGTTTTCTTGTGTGATCCCTGATCCACAAGTCGCTGAACCACTGCCCTCCTCCTTCAGGGAAGCTGCTGAAGTTGGTTGTATGATGCCTCTCCGGCATGGGATTCGCTGAAAGTCTCGCTTCATCCTTGAGACCCTTCTAAAACCAATATACACCATCCTCCGTGAGTCAATGAATGATGTCCCAGCCAGAACTTGAAGCACATTGGTGATCCACCGCTCAAAGATCGCAGCGACCCCAAGTCGGATGGGGCGCTGGGCGAGCGCTGGTTGAGGCACACTAATGCCGTTTCGTTTCTTTTCGTGTCCACGCTTTTTGTATCCACATCAAGACGTAATGAATGCATGACAAGACTCTAGTGAAAGACCTTGCCCCGGAGCAACCGCGAGGGAGTGACGTCGCAATACCCTCGCCCTCGTGCGCCCTGGTGGTAGTCGTTGTGGTAGTCGTGTTTATCGTCTGTAGGCCATCGCGGCACCCAGGGCTTCGCCCTGGTTGTTTAGTGGTGGGCAGGCTGTCGCAGCTCCCTCTCTCGTCCACCCTCCTTATCATAATGGTAGTGGCGACCTATCGCATGCTCTCGCTCTCCTTTTCATCGTCATGGCGAGGTGGTATGAGAGTGTGGGCTGTTACGCGCTCTGCTCGTGGTGTGGGTATGGGACGTCGCAGTATCCACCGTTGGCGTTCTCGTTGCAATTGTGGACTGGCACTGTGGCTCGTCGTCGTCGTTGTTACCATGGTATGGTTGGGCGTTCACAGCGACATCATCTCCGTTGTAGTTGGGTCGTGGGTAGTTGTCACAGCCCCCCCGCCCAGAAAGGATATGGTCGCGGGACGGCTGGGATTGGCATCTGCGCAGAAGCTGGCAAGGGCACAGAAACGGCCAAAGATGGCAATGTTCCCTATGCAGTAAGCCGGCGGATCATGTGTGCAGACAGATGTCTTAAAGGCAGACTTTGTCGATCCAGCCGCCGAGCCAGGTTAGAGGGCCGAGGTGCATGACCGCTTTCTCATAGCTGCCATATTTGAGATGGGAGAGAACCATGGCAAGGTCGCACTCGGCACCTTCTAGGGCTGCATCAGCTTTGTACGCGTGCGAGGGAATGTGCGCACGGTTGTGCTGCACGATGACGAGCTGAGAGGGATCCGTTACGGGGTGTGGGTAAGACACACCTCAAGCGTGACGGGAGACGCACTGGCACATTGAATGCGTGCTAGCTCATACAGCAAAACTCGTGCCGGTGGCGTCGTCCGTCGCGTGGTAGTGTCCACGGAGATCGCGGAGCGCTATCTGTTCCCAGTCATGGCTTGTCATCGTCACGTAGAGCGAGACACATACCTGGGTCCCAAATGCTCTCCTTGATCATGTTGTTGGTATTGTGGAGTCGTCTTTGGAATTGGCGGCCTGGACGTGGTTGGAATAGCACAGGTACCGTTGCAAAGTCGATACTAAAAAAAAAGTTAAACATACCTTTACAGGCAGTCGGGCTTTGCCGGATGTTTCATCAAGCCATCCTGGCTGGCGTCGTCACGATCGTTCACAGCAAGGCAAATGTTTACCTCGCCAACTCCAGCTTTTAAAAAATGATATACTGATCGGAAACCCTTACATGGAACCAACACGATTTTGTTTTTTTTTCTGTGATGCTAATCTCCGCTAACACATCCAAGTGGACATCGAAGGGATCAAAGTCGTGCGGTCCATGCAACTTTCGCGCACAAAGCATGTTCTTCATCGGTTACCTCGAAGATAGAAAGAGGACCCAGGGATCAGCTGGACCACGTCCGACCCGGGCGGCTTGAACCCTGAGCTCGAGAGACGTGATGGCCTGACTCATGTACAAGTGGTGCGTGTTGTGCGAGCCATCAGTATTCCAACATTGCTCCCTCGAATGATCGTTCATCAAGGGTCCGGTGGCGACGATAGAACACTTGATAAGCGCCGGGTGTACACCACGCGTTATTACTGGTTTGCGCATCTCGGCTCAGTCCCGCGAGCGCTCGAAAAATGGAAAAGTGCTGTATTCTCTTCACAGGGGCTCGTGTGGTATAGGAATCATTAACGGGGAGCGCATGTAGGTGAGCAAATAATTTGATTATCGTCAACTAGCGCTGGGGGTTTGCTTGTCCTCAGGCCTTGATTCAAATTGCGCCGTTCAGCACGGTATCACATAACGATATACACGCTACATCCTGCATTCACGATCCTGTGAGACCTCTGCACTTCATTTGCGTTCAATGTTCCACCGGGGCGCTTATAGGTATTCCTCAGTGCAGGATGGAGGGCAGTGCTTTCTGAGCCTTGAGGCATCAAGGTAGACAACATGAAAAATGCACATGAATTCTAACACGGCGCATTGTCAGTATATGCAACCTAGGACCCTTGGATTGGTGTCTTATCAATTCTCAAGTACGTTTCGAAGGCTTCGAAAGCTTATACGAAATTATCGCAAGCATGTGATGAAGGCAAGCTGTACTGAAGGGGCTGATAGCTCACTGGTTGGCAGAATGAATTACCAAACAAGCGCGCTGAAGACGCAGCCACATACCTCATGATCGTTCACTGACCCTCAAACGCACACACGAAGGAATCAAGACTGTACTCGTTCTCAGAACGTAAGTCGATTCTATCAGTGAATATTTCTCGACTTGGGATACTGCCTCACGTCCGCCTTGCAACCTACTACACATTTCCGAGGCGTTACTACCTTGCAGGGAGTCAAGGTCTTTCATTGATCTAGCGCTGAAGATCCGGTTGGTCCGGTCCGCAAATTAGAGTCGTGTCATACCTCCAATCCATGAGGCATGCAGGAGCGGCGGCGTGAAACCCTATAACAGCGTCTGATCGCCTTAGTCTGACCATCACTCCGCTCCCACCTCCCTCTCTGGCTTTCCTGGCTACTTGCTAACGATCATCAGGAGGAAACAACGTCGCTAGCTTGTTAGAATCAATGGATTTCTCGGTTGGTAGCATTTGTTTCTTCGATAAACAGATCCTTGCTGATTTCGGTCCGACTCTTCCCAAGAAATTGTCAGCACTAATCCACCCAGCAGACGATGGGAAAAAATTGCTGGAAGATCTTGCTCATACGGTGGCCCGAGGATATCAGGAATTAGAAATGCTTTGTGCGACTTTGGATGGTATGGCGAACTTTCACGAAGGAGATGATATCGTGATAGTGTACGTGATGCAGAATTCGGTGCTGAAATGTCTGCTCACCTCAATATCTCCAAGTGTCATGGGTTGTACGGGCTCAGGAAAGAGCACGGTAACGCAGAGTGTATTTCAGCAGATGGGCTGTCCGCTCACACGTCTTTCAGCTTGTCCGTCTCGCAAGTGGGAAAGACACTTGCGAAGTGGGATATAATTTGGAATCGTGTACGCACAAGGTCACCCTGGTCAAATTTTTGGACCAAGCCAGTGGGCGGCATGTGGTATTGGTGGATACGCCGGGTTTTGATGACGCAAAAATATCCGATCTTAGTGTCCTGACGATGATTTCCAAATGGCTTGCCTCGAGGTGATGCGTTAGTTTTGTTATACATGTGCCCCTTATCTCAACATCCGTTCCATCCCCACAGCTACAAAAAGGGGAAGCTTCTCTCTGGGATTTTGTATCTCCACCGGATCACCGAGAACCGCATGGACCGCGCCTCTCTGATGACCCTCGAGATAGTCCAAGAGCTGTGTGGAACAGACGCGCTGGACATGGTACATCTCACGACAACGATGTGGGACGAAGTCAACGAGAGTGTTGGCGAGGCAAGATTGAAGGAACTCGAGGCGGATTATTGGAAATCGATGATCGACCAAGGTGCTCAGACAGCTCGATGCAGGCATGACAACGATTCTGCAAAGGACCTTGTTCGACAAATAGTAATGTTCTTTACTAATGATTTCCGCACCCACCCATGCTGATTAAATTCTCCCAAACAGATCCTCGCCGAGCTGAATGGAAATGAGGACACCCAGGCAGAAGTATCAAAACATCAGTCATCGGTTGAAGCTATGGCTGTGCACGCAGAAGAGTTTAGAAAGTTGCACAGAAAGTACGTGGAGCAATTCTTGCAGTCAGATTACTTCACATGATTTGATCACCTCTCCCAGGGTATTGCAGATTCAACGAGAATTGGTCGATGAACATAGGGAACTTAAAGAGACGACCGCTGGACGGGAACTCTATTCCCAGCTGGATGCGCTGGTCAAACAGCATGCGGTGGTGTTACACAGGGTTGAAACAGAAATCGCGACAAAGGCAGCAATCCCCCCCAAGCACATAGTGGCTGATGTCCAGAGAGAGTATGATGCTCTGCGGGCACAGGTGCACGATTTCACACACCAAATGGAGTTGCCGTGGTTGAAGGGTCTTCTGTACCGCAAATGAACCTGGACGGTGTGCGAGACGGCGAGATCGTAAGCCGATTTCTGAGTCCAGGAAATCCAGTTTCTTTGCATCGTTATGGTTCTCAAATTTGATATGTAGTACGCAATATTTGTCGCAGGGCGGCTGGCTAGGATCTGACGGATAACACTGAGCATGGCACTACTAGTAGTGAATACATGCATATTGCATACTTCGATGGTCTGGTTCCATCCCCAAACTTTTGATGGTGTGATAGTCGAAACCTGTCCTTTGTGCCCAGCACGCCGCAGCCGATTAGGAAGTTACTTCGTGGCGCCGTGCGTAAATTTCAATTCTACCAGGCTAAAGTTGAACGGACTGCTCTATTCCAAGCACATCCAGGCCGCCAATTCCAAAGACGACTCCACAACACCAACAACATGATCAAGGAGAGACATTTGGGAACCGGGTACGTGCCTCGCTCTACGTGATGACAACAAGCCATGACTGGGAACAGATGGTGCTCCGCGAATACTACCACACGACGGGCGACGTCACCGGCACAAGTCATGCTGTGCGTCAATGTACAGTGTCTTCCGAGGTGTGTCTTGCCTGCATTCGTCGCTGTCCGTAACGGATAGCTTATCATCGAGCAGCGCAACTATAGGACATCACCTCGCACGCGGCGTACAAAGCCGACATGGCCTTAGAGAGCGCCGAGCGCGACCTCGCCACGGCTCTCTCCCATCTTGGATACGGCAGCTATGAAAAAGCGGTCATGCACCTCGGCCCTCCAGCCCGGCTCGGCGACTGGATCGGCAAAGTCTGTCTGCAAGATATCTGTCCGTACACATGATCTGATGATTTATCGCACAGGGGACATTGCCGTCTGCGACCGTTTCTGTTCCCTCGCCAGCTTCTGCGCGGTCGTCAATCGCAGCTGTCCTGCAGTCGTATCTTTTCTCCCTGTATCGAACGAGACGGACCATTGTGCCGAGCAGCTTGACACGCGATCAAGGCTGTCTCAGAAGTACTCGGAGCACGAGTCGCAAGTGGTTGTTGTGCATGGGATCGTGGGACCGCACTGTTGTGTTCGTTTACCCCCTTTCTGCACTTTGCACCCCTTTCCCTCGTACATAGTCGCCTAAATAGATTGCGTTGCATCACATCGTATGTCGGATCTGGCCTTCCGACCGTGTAAGTGGCAAATATAACCAAACAAAATTGTAGCGGAGATTAAACTGTGCTCAGGGTGAACGGCCCCTGACTTGTTGGGTCAGTGCTCGCAATCCCACCTCAGGTCTGGACCGTGCCGATTGCTGGTGCACTCCGCTGTCCTCCGGCGCACTCCACCGTCCTCTCGCTTCCCCAACTCTGATATCCACTGGTGCACTCCGCCGTCCTCTAGGGCGGTCCTCTGGTACGCCGCCATCCTCTCGCGTACCCAACTCACCGTCCTTGGGTGCACTCTGCCGTCCTCTCGTGTCCCCAATTCCGCCGTGCTGCCACCTCGCCCGACTTGCGTTACTCCACCGACCACCTCTTCCGCTTGCCGCCCGTCTTGCTACTTCCTCTCCTTGATAGCACGGTCGTTATGTTGTTACTGTTGTCGCCGCCACTGCCTCGCCCCTCGATTGCTTGCTGCTCCTCCTGCCACCCCCCTCGTCTCACCCGACAACAACAGCAATGGCGCGACAACCGTGATAGCGCGGTCACCGCATTGCTGTCGTCGTCGCCGGCACCGGCGCCCCGCCTCGCCATGCTCTTTTCCTTCCCCTTGTCTCACTTGACGACAACGACAAACAGCGCGACAACTGTGATAGCGCGGCCATCGCGTTGTTGTTGTCGCCACCACTGCCCCGCCCTCCCTCACCACGTCTCACTCTTTTTCGCTCCCCTCGTCTCACCTGATGACGACGACAATGGTGCGACAACCGTGATAGTGCGGTCGTTGCATAGTTGTCGTTGTCGCCACCTGCCACCCTGCTATACCTCACCTCGGCCTGTCGCACTCTTTTTCCCAACCGCCTTCGAATTTGGCAACACGTCCAAGGCTAGCAAACGATCGCCCTCACCATTGCGAGAGAAGAGGGAGCAGGTACATGACGAAGGTAGCAGGAAGGTGTCACCAGCACAATTGTCCTTGAGCAGCTGCCTCGGGACCAGCAGCAGTGCGCCTTGCATGTGGCGAAGCCAGAATGGGGCTGGAGCAGTGGCAGACGCAGGACAAGGCGGGAGTGGCTCTACGTTGTGCGGTAGGCGCGGCATTCGGCATGGTGGGTGGGGTGATTTTACCCCTGGGTTCTAGGGGTGCAGGTGTGAGTGCGGGTGTATCCACGAGTACGGGTACGGGTATCAGCACTGCCGCCCAGGGGTACTTGATATTGCCTAGATCTTCGGACTGCGTGGGTGTTCGGGAAAGGTCAGTTCTGTAACTTTTTGATCTCTAGACGGCTGGTCACCAGTCTAACTGTATCCCATGGAGATGCGATAATTGCACCTTCACCAGGAACCCTTACTTACATACCTTTGTTCCTTGAGAAGCCGATACCACCATTCAAATTTTACAATGCGAGCATGACTTGGTCCAGGAATTGGTTCAGTCCCCTACACGGCTCAACATTCTACTCGAATGACGATGGTATAGTGATATTGTACGTCCCCCGGAAGCTATCCCCCAGATTCTTTCTTTATTGACTTGTGACCATCATTCGGTATAGTGGGGCCTTCTAGGAGCGGAAAGAGCACGGTACGCTTCCATCTGCCTGTGCTCAGGTTCGAGTCCACAGCCACGTGTAGTTCGTAAGCGCAGTAACGAAAGCTGGTGACCTTGTCGAAATTGGCCAGGGCCTTCGGCCCACCACAGGGAAGGTCCAGGCGGTCAGATGCGAACTTAGGGGAAAAGTATGAAAAGTCTCTCTTGATCCTCGAACTCCTTTGAAGTCAACATGCACCATCCTCCACGAGTCGATGCATGATATCCCAGCCAGAACCCGAAGCACGTTGGTGATCGAGCCGCTCAAAGATCGCAGCGACTCCGAGTCGGATGGGGCGCTGGGCGACCGCACGCCGCGTAATGTTGGACGCGGGCGCAGTCGTGATCAACCACCAGTCCGGCGTACCTCACGGGCTTTGCTCACTGCGTTCGAGACGCACTCGCCAGGCCGAGTCCGTCGACGAAGATGGGAGACCGGATCAAGCAAGCGGTCGTCATCCTGTTTTGCCATGCGGAACGACACCTCGCTCCGTCGGACACATGGATCCTGGGGATCGTTGACCGCCCAGTGGATGCGCTCCAGACGCCGGCGAACCAGATGCAAATGATGGTCTTGGGCTCTCTCGTGCTGTTCGTGTCACGCGTGGGCGGAGGGCGCACTGGCAGGCTAATCGCAGACATGTTTTGGACGCTATCGGATGTGCTTACGTATTCTGCACGTCGGGGCATGATCGAGGGGTTAGGGGTCAGTGAGATGCAGTGGTGTGACCTGCCCGCGCGACTGCGCGCCATGAGAAAGTACAAGGAAGGGTTCGAACCGCAGCAGCCGGCCAGCCATCAATAAATTTACATCTCGATGCTTTTCGGCGAGCTTTTGTGCTTTACAGTATTATTCTAATTGCTTTACGGTACTGTTTTTCACTGCTTTGCACCGATGTCTTTTTCGTTCCTTTTCGACATGTTCATGCTTTCTGTATTCACACCAAATACGTAGTAGACAATACCCTAGTGAAAGACCTTGCCCCAGAGCAACAGCAAGGGAGAGCGACGTCGCAATACCATCATGCCCGTGCGCCCTAGCGGTAGTCGTGGTAGTCGTGTTTGTCTGTGGGATGTTGCGCGCCCTGCTCGTGGTGTGTGTATGGGACGTTGCACTACCCGCGCCGTTGGCGTTCTCACCGCAATTTCAGACTGGCAGTGACTGTGGCCCCATCGCCTTCCTTGTCGTCGTTGTGACGGTCGTATCGTTGGGCCTTCGCGGCAGCATCAAACCGTGGCGAGATCGCGCTCGACACCTCTAGGACCGAGTCGTCTTCGTACATGTGCGACGCGATGTGCGCACAGTTGCGATGCTCGATGAAGAGCTGGGGGGGATCCATTACGGAAAGCGACGAATGCGGGTAAGACACACCTCAAGTATGGGAGACGCACTGGCACGTCGAATGCGTGCCAGCCTGCACTGCAACACTCGCGCTGGTGACTCGCCCGTCGCGGAGTAGTGTTCACAGAGATTGCGGAGCGCTATCTGCTCCGGTCATGTTTTGTTGTCATCGCGTAGAGCGAGACATGTACCCTGGTCCCAGGTGCCTCCCCTTGATCGTGTTGTTGGTGTTGTGGAATCGTCTTTGGATTTGGCGGCCTGGACGTGCTTGGAATAGAGCAGCCCGTCCAACTTTAGCCTGGGACTATTGAAAGTAGGGCTCCGTGAAAAACTGTCCTCCGAGTTTTTGACAGGTTTAAACTCAACGTTGCCCAGAAGTGAGTTTTTGACATGTGTTTAAAACCAGTTTTTGACATAGTAAAAAAATGGCAAATATCACTACAGAAACTTGAATACTCAGCAACCTGCAGCAGATCCTCCACCCACTTTCGAAGAATCGCAGAGTTGGGTGCTCGACTCGGCTCGCTCTCAAGTGCATCAACAACGGCAGATAACCCGGGGCTGCGCTCGACAAACTCGAATTGGCAAGGTGCGTTGTCATTTCCCCTACCATTAGAGGCAAATGTAACTTTTAGTATGTTGTTCAATGCAGCTTCGGTTGTTTCATACAACTCGACCTTCTCAGGATCAGGTACGTAGTGCTTGAAGCAATAGTGTTTGTTCCCCAGTGGTATAGAGTCAGGAAGGTGCAATAATGCAGCATGAAGGGAGTTTAGGGACTGGCTAGCACTAGCCAGGTCGGCGAGGCTCATTGAGTGGCCTGGCTGACACACCCGCTGCAAAGACTTAGTTCAACTAATTTGACATCGGCAGAGCGGCTCATGTCGTCGTATGTTTTTGACAGGTTTTTGACACTCGAATTAGGCCCTGGAGATATGTACATGTTAAAAACCAGTATTTAACATGTCAAAAAGGTAGTAGTTAAAAACGTCCGAGTTTTTCACGGAGCCCTAATTGAAAGGTCGTACCTTTACAGGTAGTCGGGTTTTGCCGGATGGTTCAGGGAGCCACCCGGCCGGTCACCTTCACCATTACTCACGGCAAGGCACATGCTTGCCTCGCCAACTCTAGTTTTTTAAAAAAAACGATATGTCGATTAGAAACCCTTACATGGAATCAACACGATTCTGTTTTTTTCCATGGTGCTAATCTCCGCTAACACATCCAAGTGGACATCAGAAGGTTTGAAAGTCGTGCGGTCCACGTCCATGCAACTTTCGCACACGGTGCATGTTCTCCATCGGTTACCTCGAAGCTGGAAAGAAAACTCAGGGATCAGCTGGGCTGCGTCCGACCTGGGCGGTTTGGACCCTGGGCTCGAGAGACTCAACGGCCTGACTCTGGACAAGTGGTGCGTGTTGTGCGAGCCATCAGTATTGCAACGTTGTTCCCTCGAATGATCATTCGCCAAGAGTCCAGTGGTGACGATAGAACGCCTGGGGGGCACAGGGTGTACGCCATGCATTATTCCCGGTTTGCATATCTCGGCTAAGTCTTGCGAACGCTCGAAAAATGGAAAAGTATTGTATTCTCTTCACAGGGGCTCGTGTGGTATAGGAATCATTAACGGGGAGCGCATGTAGGTGAGCAAATAATTTGGTTATCGTCAACTAGCGCTGAGGAGCTACTTGTCCTTCAGGTCTCGATTCAGGTTGCGCCGCTAAGCACGGTATCACATAACGATATACGCGCTGCATCCTATATTCATGACCCTATTAGATCTCTGCACATCATTTGTGTTGTGTTCCACTGGAGCGCTTATAGGTGTTCCTCGGTGCAAGGCGTGCTTTATGAGCCTCGAGGCATCAAGGTAGACAACATGAAAGATGCCCATGGATTCTGACACTGCGCATTGTGATCGATCCATAGTATGTACAACCTAGGAACCTTGGATTGGTGTCTTATCAATTCACGCACGTTTCGAGGGCTCCGATGACTCATACGAAATGATCGCAAACATGAGTTGAAGGCAAGCTGTATTAAAGATGCTAATAGCTCACTGGTTGGCAGAGTAAATTACCAAACCAGTGCGCTGAAGACGCGCTCAGCCGCCTACCACCAAGGCAGGTGCGTACCGCACGCGCCCAATCCACGTGTCACATCACCAACGTCACCCCCTGCTGAACGCCCACTACCCAGCCACGACGCGGACGAACGAGAGTGTCACAACTGATTACACCATCACAACCACAATAAGGGTAGGGGTTCCCACGACAGCCCTACCACCAATTTGACGGAGAGGGCGAGGGTATTGCGACTGCTCGCCCGCCACTCGACCGCAATGAAGGTGCCGCGACTGGCCACACCACTCTCCCACAAGGGTGATGGGACGACGGTAATCATAACACACTCATGACAAGGAGGGCGAGGGTGCCATACCTGACCACGCCACTGCTGTACTGCGACGAGGACAGTGCACTGACCCACCCATGAGCATGACAGGGTCGCAGCACGATGATTGACGCAACAGGATGGTACTACGATCGTATTATGACGGGACATGCCAACAACGACAAAAATACTAGTACTTGCATACGCCATTTGTCGCGATACCAAATTCTTATCACAATGTTCATTGATATTCACTTGTAAAAAATAAAAGTGAGTTCCTTACAACTTTGTGCTTGCCGTCCGAAAAATTTTTGCGCTCGTCGCCGAAAAGTAGCCCACCCCATTCGAGAAAGTAGTTCGCTCCACAGAAAAGTAGCGCGTTGATCAAATGTGCATTTGGACCCTCATAATTTCCGGCGCAGTAACTGCTTCAACCATGGCAACCTCAGCTCCTCCATTTGGCGCACCAAATCATGCAGCTTTGCCTGCAGAGCGTCACGCTCTCTCTGGAGATCACCCAATATATCCTCGGACATTGGTGCCTTTGTCCCAATTTGACATTCAAC
Source organism: Heimioporus retisporus (assembly GCA_038090495.1). NCBI lineage: Eukaryota > Fungi > Basidiomycota > Agaricomycetes > Boletales > Boletaceae > Heimioporus > Heimioporus retisporus. The sequence continues at coordinate 27,144 of JBBPMV010000041.1, read as the reverse complement.
CTTGCGTAACACCACCACATGCCATTCAGACAGCATATCCAACTGAGAATAGAGTTCCCGTCCGGCAGCCGTATCTTTGAGTCCCATCTTCCTGTCAACCAATTCTTGTTGAATCTGCAACACCCTGAGAGAAGGCGATCAAATCATGCGAAGTAATCCGGCTGCAAGAATTGTTCCACATACTTTCTGTGTAACTTTCTGATCCCTTCTGCATGCATAGCCATGACTTCAATTGACGACTGATCTTTTGGTATTTCTGCCTGGGTGTCCTCATCTCCGTGTAGCTCGGCAAGAATCTGTTTGGGAGAAGTTAATCGACATGGCGGTAATTATCAGTAAAGAACGTTACTATTTGTCGAACAAGGTCCTTTGCAGAATCGTTGTCATGCCTGCATCGAGCTGTCTGAGCGCCATACTTGATCATCCAGTTCCAATAGTCCGTCTCAAGCTCCTTCAATCTTGCCTCACCAACGCTCTCGTCGACTTCATCCCACATCGTTGTTGTGAGATGCACCTTGTCCAGCGCGTCTTTTCCACACAGTTTTTGGAACATCTTGAGATTGATTACAGAGGTACGGGCCATGCGGTTCTCGGTGATTCGGTGGAGGTACAAAACCCCGGAGAGAAGCTTCCCCTCTCTGTAGCTGTGGGGATGGAACGGATGTTGAGATTGGGAGCCTACGAATAGCAAAACTAACGCATTACCTCGTGGCAAGCCATTCGGAGACCATCTTCAGGACATCAAGGTCGGATATGTTTGCGTCATCAAAACCCGGCGTATCCACCAATACCACGTGTCGCCGACTGACTTGGTCCCAAAATTTGACTGGGGTGACCTTGTGCGTACACGATTTCAACTCGTGTCCTATTCCACAAGTGTCTTTCCCACTTGCGCGATAGACAAGCTGAGGGACATGTGAGTGGACAGCCCGTCTGCTGAAATACACTTTGGGTTACCGTGCTCTTTCCTGAACCTGTACGACCCATGACACTTGGGGGTATTGAGATTAGCAGATATTTTAGCACCGAATTCTTCGTCACGCACGCTATCACGATATCGTCTCCTTCGTGAACACTCGCCATACCATTCAAAGTCGCACAAGGTTCTCCTAATTCTCGAGATCCTCGGGCCACTATATGAACAAATTCTTCCGGTAATCTTTTCGCATCGTCTGCTGGGTGGACTAGTGCTGACCATTTCTTGGGAAGAGTCGGGCTAAAATTAGCAAGGATCCGTTTACCGAAGAAACAAATGCTACCGACCGGGAAATCCATCGATTTTAACATTCCAGCGGCTTTGTTTCTTCCTGACGATCGTTGGCAAGTAACCAGGAAAGCCAGAGAGGGATGTGGGAGCGGAGCGATGGTCAGATCAAGGCGGTCAGACACTATTCTAAGATTTCACGCCACTGCTCCTGTAATTGGCGGATCGGAGCAACTGGATCTTTGGCACTAAATCGATGAAAGATCTTGACTCTCTGCAAGGTAATAACGCCTCGGAAATGTGTAATAGGTTGCAAGGCGGGCGTGAGGCAGCATCCCAAGTCGAGAAGTATCGATTGATAGAGTCGGCATGCGTTCTGAGAACGAATACAATCTTGAGTCCTTAGTGGAAAAACAAACCGTGTGACCGCAGTTTGCCGGCTTGTCACAAGTCACAAATGTGTGACCTGTACCTAATAGGGTCTGACGGATAACAACTAGTGGATACATGTATATTGCATACGCTCTGGTTCCATCCTCACGTTTGTGATGTGCGTGATAGTCGAAACCTGTCTTTTGTGCCACGAATGCCGCTAGCCTATTAGAAAGCTGCTTCATGGCACTACGGACAATTTTTCACCAACAACATGATCAAGGAGAGACATTTGGGAACCGGATACGTGTCTCGCCCTACGTGATAATAACAAGCCTTGACCAGGAACAGATGGCGCTCCGCAAATACTACCACACGACGGGCGACGGCACCGGCGTGAGTCATGTTGTGCGAGCTAGTACTCAATGTGCCGGTGTCTTCCGAGGGTGTCCTGCCTGCACTCGTCGCTGTCCATAACGGATCCCTCCCAGCTTGTTATCGAGCAGCGCAGCTATACGGCATCGCCTCGCACGCATACAAAGCTGACACGGCCTTAAAGAGCGCCGAGTGCGACCTCGCCGCGGCTCTCTCCCATCTTGGACATGGCAGCTATGAAAAAGTGGACATGCACCTCGGCCCTCCAGCTTGGCTCGCCCGCTGGATCGGCAAAGTCTGTCTGCAAGATACCTGCCTATGCACATGATCTGATGGCTTATCGCACCGGGGACATTGCCGTCGTGACCGTTTCCGTTCCCTCGCCAGCTTCTGCAGCAAGTCTCTTAGTGGGCTGGTCACGTGACTCTCTCAACGGTACGATGACATGGTTGTATTGTGCGTCCCCTGGAAGCTATCCCCCAGACTCTTCCTTTACTGACTTGTGACTATTATACGGTGTAGTGGGGCCTTCTGGGAGCGGCAAGAGCATGGTACGAATTTCTTCTACTTGTGCTCAGGTTCGAGTTTACAGCCACATGTGGTTCGTAGGCGCAGTAACGAAAGCTGGTGGCCTCGTCAAAATTGGCCAGGGCCTTCGACCCACCACAGGAAATGTGCAGGCGGTCAGATGCGAGCTTGCGGAAAAAGTACGACGTGACTTAAGAAAAAGAGCAACGGAGGAATGTCGTATTTATAGGCACCTCATCCTTTCATGTGGTGAAAAATGAGGCAGGGCGAGGGTTGAATGCTTGGTTAAAACAGTCAAGGTGAGTGTTTCTTCACTTACGGGGTACGGCACGGCTAGATGTTTTTCTTCTCGTCTAGATCCAGATCTACGCGTGTCGGGACGGTTTACATGCGTAGAGTTGAGGTCGACCCCACTGCGGACAAGGGATCGCCTATTCGGAACCGCCTAGACACTTGTGGCTGTTCTCTTCCGAAGGACTTCAATCTTCATGGTTTTCCCGAGCGACTCCATTGCGTCTTTAGCCGGTCGACAATGTCAGTGAAGGCAAAGCCGAAGCCAACAAGGCGGAGTCTCAGAAGCAGCTTGCCGTTCTGCAATCCAAGATCATCTACGGGAGGAGGCCGAAGTGGAATACTTCCACCCATCCAGACGTTTTTGTTAAAGGTGATCCTGAAGTAACTTGGAAGGCGGTGGTAGAGCTTTTTTCACCTTGCGAGCCTCGATGACTGAAGGCATTGCCTGTCATGTACGCGACTAGTTTTGCTAAAAGTTCTACTGAGGTTTAGCCGAGATTAGGTCACGGGAGGTCGGTGTAGGGTCTATCAATGCTTTTCGGGTATAAAGTATGAACAACATGCGCAGCAAATGTATTTTTCGGTGTTCGCACGATAACCGTTGGTACGGTAGCGACTGGCATTGGCGCACTCCATCCACTAACATGGCTCTATGAACTTTAGATGTAGCATGATCTGTGTCTGGAAAAGAAAGGTCCAAGTATTATGCTATATTGGAACCCATCGATGTCAGGCGGCTTCATGAACGAATGGGAACGACACTTGCAGTTCTACGGTATCTCAGCCATCGGAGAACTCGCCCAACTAACGAGACTTGCCTTTCTTGCATCTCCGCAGACGTCATCCGCAACTGGGCATCTAATGTCTCATGCTCCGCTTGTAATTCTCTGACACGAACCGAGTCTCCTTGAGTGATCCATTGATCCACAGGCCGCTAAACCACTGTCTTCCCATAAGAGAAGCCGCTGAAATCGGCTGTATGTTGTCTCTCTGGCAAGGGGTTCGCTGAAAAGTCTCTCTTCATTCTCGAGCTTCTTTTGAAACCAGTATGCACCGTCCTCAACGAGTCGATGCATGATATCCCGGCCAGAACTTGAAGCACGTTGGTGATCGAACCGCTCAAAGATCGCGGCGACTCCAGGTCGGATGGGGTGCTGGGCGATGTCGGACGCAGGCGCGGTCGTGACCAACCACCAGTCCAGCTTACTTCACGGGTTTTGCTTGCTGCGTCCGAGACGTACCTTGCCAGGCCGAGTCCATCGACAAAGACGGGAGACCGGATCAACAAGCGGTCGTGATCCTGTTTTGCCATGCCGAGCGACACCTCGCTCCGTCGGACGCGCGGATTCTGGGGATCGTTGTGGATGCGCTCCAGACCCCGATGGACCAGGTGGAAATGGCGGTCTTGGGCTGCCTTGTACCGCTCGTGTCACGCGTGGGCGGAGAGCGAACTGGCAGGCTGATGGCGGACATGTTTTAGATGCTTTTGGATGTGCTGACGCATGCTGCATGCCCGAGAGCATGATCAAGGAGTTAGGGGTCAGTGAGGTGCAGTGGTATGACCTGCTCACGCGACTGCGCGCCACAAAGCACAAGGTGCGGTTCAAGTGCAGCAGGCGGCCGAAAAGCGGCTTCAATTGCTTTATGGTACTTTTTTCACTACTTTACAGTCATGCCTTTTTCGTTCCTCTTTGTGTCCATGCTTTTTGTATTCACACCAAAAACGTAATAGCCTTGCATGACAATACTGTAGTGAAAGACCTTGCCCCAGGGTAACGGCGAGGGGAGTAACGTCGCAATACCCTCATCCCCGTGCGCCCTGGCGGTAATCGTGGTAGTCGTGTTTGTCGTCTGTGGGCTATCGCTGCACCCACGAGCTTTACCCTGGCTGTTGTTCAGTGGTGAGCGGGTTGCCGCGGCTCCCTCTTTCGTCCACCCTCCTTGTCATAACGGTAGTGGGGGGCCTGTCTCGTACTCGTGCTGTCCTCTTCATCGTCATGGCGAGGCGGTATGGGAGTGTGGGCTGTTGCGCGCCCTGCTCGTGGTGTGTGACGTCGCAGTACCCGCGCCGTTGGCGTTCTCATCGCGATTGCAGACGGGCACTGTGGTTCCACCGCCTTGCTTGTCGTCGTTGTTACGGTCGTATCGTTGGGTCATCGCGGCAACATCAGACCGTGGCGGGATCGCGCTTGGCGCCCTCTAGAACCGAGTCGTCTTCATATGCGTGCGGCGCGATGTGCACACAGTTGGGATGCTCGATGAAGAGTTGGGAGGGATCCGTTACGGACAGCAACGAGTGCGGGTTTGACACACCTCAACCACGAGAGACACACTGACACGTCGAATGCGTGCCAGCTTCCACTGCAAAACTCGCGCCGGTGACTCACCCGTCGCGGGGTAGTGTTCACGGAGATCGCGGAGCGCTATCTGTTCCCAGTCATGGCTTGCTGTCATCACGTAGAGCGAGACACGTACCCGAGTCCCAAGTGCCTCCCCTTGATTATGCTATTGGTGTTGTAGAGTCGTCTTTGGATTTGGCGGCCCGGACGTACTTGGAATAGAGCAGCCCGTCCAACTTCAGCCTGGGACCGTTGAAAGGTCGTACGTCGGGTTTTGCCGGTTGGTTCAGCCAGCCACTTGGCCCCAGTCAATGGCACCGTCACGATCACTCACAGCAAGGCACATGTTTACCTCGCCGACTCTAGTTTCTAAAAAACGATATATTGATTGGAAACCCTCACATGGAATTAACGCGATTTTGTTTTTTTCTCTGTAATGCTAATCTCTGCTAACACATCCAAGTGGACATCGAAGGGATCAAAAACCGTGCGGTGTAGCTTTCACGGACGAAGCATGTTCTTCATCAGTTCCCTCAAAGCTCGAGAAACTCAGGGATCAGTCGGACTACGTCTGGCCTGGGCAGTTTGAACCCTGAACTCGAGAGACTCGACGGGCTGACTCTGGGCAAGTAGTACGCGTTGTGTGAGCCATCAATATTGCAACGTTGTTTCCTCGAATGATCGTTCGTCAAGAGTCCAGTGGCGACGATAGGACACCTGGGAAGCACAGGGTATACGCCATGCATTATTCCCGGTTCGCCTATCTCGGCTCAGTCTCGCGAACGCTCGCAAAATGGAAAAGTGTTGTATTCTCTTCACAGGGACTCGTGTGGTATAGGAATCATTAACGGGGAGCGCATGTAGGTGAGCAAATAATTTGATTGTCGTCAACTAGCGCTGAGGAGTTACTTGTCCTTCAAGTCTTGATTCAAATTGCGCCGTTAAGCACGGTATCACATAACGATATACGCACTGCATTCTGCATTCACGACCCTGTGAGACCTCCACACTTCATTTGCGTTCAATGTTCCACTGAGGCGCTTATAGGTATACCTCAGTGCAGGCGGTACTTTATGAGCCTTGATGCATCAGGGTAGACAACGCAAAAAATGCACATGGATTCTGACACTGCATTGTGATCGATCCATAGTATGTACAACCTAGGACCCTTGGATTGGTGTCTTATCAGTTCACGTACGTTTCGAAGGTTCCGTGGCTTATATGAAATGATCGCAAACATGCGTTGAAGGCAATCTGTACCCAAGGGGCTAATAGCTCACTGGTTGGCAGAATGAATTACGAAACCAGTGCGCTGGAGACGTAGCCACACACCTCATGATCACTGACTGACCCTCAAACGCACACTGACGAATCAAGATAGTATTTGTTCTCAGAACGTATGTCGACTCGATCAGTGAATATTTCTCGACTTGGGATACTGCCTCACGTCCGCCTTGCAACCTACTACACATTTCCGAGGCGTTATTGCCTTGCAGGGAGTCAAGATGTTTCATCGATTTACCGCTGAAGATCCAGTTGCTCCGTTCCGCACATTAGAGTCGTGTCACACCTCCAATCCATGAGGCATGCAGGAGCTGCGGCATGAAACCCTATAATAGCGTCTGACCGCCTTTGTCTGACCATCACTCCGCTCCCACATCTCTCTCTAGCTTTCCTGGTTACTCGCTAACGATCCTCAGAAAGAAACAAAGTCGCTGGCACGTCGAAACCTATGGATCCCCCGGTTGGTAGCATTCGTTTCTTCGGTAAACGCATCCTTGTTAACTTCAGCTAGACTCTTCACCAGGAACAGCCAGCACTAATCGACTCAGCAGGCGACGCATGGAATATTCCGGAAGAATCTGTTCACACGGTAGCTCAGGGATCTCTGGAACCAGGAAAATCCTGCGTAATTTTGAATGGTGTGGCGGACCTTCAAGATGATGATATCGTGATAGCGTATGTGGTGAAGGATTCAGTACTGAAATATCTGCTAACCTCAATATCTCCAAGTGTCATGGGTCGTACAGGTTCAGGAAAGAGCACGGTAACGCAAAGTGTACTTCAGCAGATGGGCTGTCCATTCACACGTCTTTCAGTTTGTTTGTTGCGCAAGTGGGCGAGAAATTTGTGGAATAGGACAAGGGTTGAAGTCGTGTACGGACAAGGTCACTGCGATCAAATTTTGGGACCAAGCCAGTGGGCGACACGTGGTATTGGTGGATACGCCAGGTTTCGATGACGCGGGCATATCCGACCTTGAGGTCCTGACGATGATTTCTGACTGGCTTGCCTCAAGGTAATGCGTTAGTCTTGCCATACATATGTCCATTATCTCAGCATCCATTCCATCCACAGCTACAGAGAGGAGAAGCGTCTCTCCGGTGTTTTGTATCTCCACCGGATCACCGACAACCGCATGGCCCGTACCTCTGTAATGAATCTCAAGATGTTCCAAAAACTGTGCGGAAAACACGCGCTGGACAGGGTACATCTCACGACAACGATGTGGGATGAAGTCCGCAAGAGTGACATCGAGATAAGATTGAAGGAACTCGAGACGGATTATTGGAAGTGGATGATCGATCGTGGCGCTCAGACAGCTCAATGCAGGAGTGACAACGATTCCGCAAAGGAGCTTGTTCGACAAATAGTAACGCTCTTTACCAATGATTGCCGCACACACTCATGCTGATTAACTTCTCCTAAACAGATTCTTGCCGAGCTAAACGTGAATGGGGACACCCAGGCAGGAATACTAAAGGATCAGTCGTCGGTTGAAGCCGTGGCTGTGCACGTAGAAGAGATTAGAAAGTTACACAGAAAGTACGTGAGGCAATTCTTGCGGTCGAATGACTTCGCATGATTTGATCACCTCTCCCAGGGTACTGCAAATTCAAGAAGAAATGGTCGACAAGAATAAGGAGCTTAAAGAGACGGCTGCTGGACAAGAACTCTATTCCCAGCTGAGTGCGCTGGCCAAAGAGCACGAGGCGAATATGCGCAGATTTGAAAATGTGGCTGGGACAGAGGCAGCAATGCCCGAGGATATGTTGGCTGAGGTCCAGAAAGAGCGCGATAATCTGCAGGCAAAGCTGGACGATTTGACGTGCCAAATGGAGAAGCTGAGGTCGCCGGGGTTGGAGCGTTTTCTGCCCTGGAATTGGACCTGGGGTGCGTGAGACGTTGCGATCGTAAGTGGGTGTCTGGATCTGGGAAACCCAGGGTCTCTGCATGGTAATGGTTCTTGATACGTACATAATATTTGTCGCAGGGCGGCTAGCTAGGATCTGACAGATGACACTGATACATGTATACTTCGACACTCTGGTTGCATCCTCGAACTTTTGATGGTGTGACAGTCGAAACTTGTCTGTCTTTTGCACCTAGCACGAAGCTACTTCGTGGCATTGTGCGGAAATCTTCAGTTCTACCAGGCTTAGGTTGGACGGACTGCTCTATTCTAAGCACGTCCAGGTCGCCAGTTCCAGAGACGACTCCACAACACCAACAGCATGATCAAGGAGGGGCATCTGGGACCCGGGTACGTGTCTCGCCCTACGTGATGACAACAAACCGTGACTGGGAACAGATAGCGCTCCACGATCTCCATGAACACTACTACGCGACGGGCGACGTCACCTGCGCGAGTTTTGCTGTGCGAGCTACCACACATTCGATGTGCAAGCGTGTCTCCCGTGCTTAAGGTGTGTCCTACCCGCACTCGTCGCTGTCCGTAACGGATCCCTCTCAGCTCGTCATCGAGCAGCGCAACTGTGCCCACATCGCGCCGCACGCGTACAAAGTTGACACGGTCCTAGATGGCCCCGAGCACGACCTTGCTGCGGCTCTCTCCCATCTCGGATACGGCAGCTACGAAAAAGCGATCGTGGACCTCGGACCTCCAACCTGGCTCGGCGGCTGGATCGGCAAAATCTGCCTTTAAGATGTCCATCCACGCAAACGATCGCACCGGGGACCTCGCTGTCTATGAGAATTTCTGTCCCCTCGCCAGCTTCTGCGCTGCCGTCAATCCCAGCTGTCCTGCGACCATGTCTTTTCTGCCTGCATCGAACGAGACGGACCATTGTGCTGAGCTGCTTGACACGCGATCCGGGCAGTCTCAGATACTCAGAGCACGGATCATAAATGGTTGTTGTGCATAGGGTTGTAGGTCCGTGCTCGTATGTTCGTTTATCCCACTTTCTGCACCTTGTACTCCTTCCTCGTTGCACGTAGCCGTCTAAATGGATTGCGTCGCATCCCGAGGTACATCGTGTGTCCCGTTGACGACCGTCCTCGAGGCGTCACCAACACGTGGCTGCAGAAAAAGGAGCGGAATGCGGCGATCGCCGGACCAATTGCGCTTCGCCGCGTGTTTATTTTCTCAAATCCCATAAAATGTTTCTTTGTGTTTATTTAGAATCTGTAGACGAAATACGCATTCATCAATGATCATAAGGCCTTGCTACTAGTACAGCAAGGTAATGTATTAGCAGGGATTATACAGCTTCTGCCATTTCGTCTATGATGCATTGCGATTGTGTTCGGCTACATCGATCTACAGCACCCTTCCCCAAGCTCTTGTGTTTCTTTCGAAGCTACTGCACCTAGCACTCTCTCTCCTCACTACGTGGAGGCTTTGGTTCATCAGCATACTTGAAGGCTCCGCGAAGCTACGGCGTAGAACATGCGGAAGCTTGGTAGCGTGTCTTCTCCCTAAGCCTGTCGGCGAATTACTCAACCCCAGGCAGACTTCGCTCAGTGTACGGTTAAAACGTGACGTTCTAAGTCATACAAAAACATGGCTAGATGAAAAATATGCTCGCAGAACCGGGGAACCTTAGGGCAGAGGGGAGCCTTTCTCTATGACGAACACAGATGATGGTGATATCGTGATAGCATACGCGGCGGTGAAATCTGGCACTGAATCCTCCAACTTAAAGTTTACCAGGGTCGTCGGCTCCACGGGCTCTGGAAGGAGTACGGTAAAATGAGGAACATCTTGCGGATTTTTTTATCGACAAAGGCCTTCAGTTTATATGCTCTGCGAGTGGGCATGACACGAATGGAGTTGGCCATATGTTGACATCGTCGACTAGCGAAGTTACCTCGATCAGGCTCTGGGATAAAACCACCAAGAAATACGTCATATTGGTTGATACCCCGGGCTTCGACAACATGACAAAATCCGATCAGGGCGTCGTGACGCTAATTTCTAAATGGCTCAGGTAATGTCCGACTTCTGTTAGTTCGGGTGCATATTTCACCCCCGAGACTGTTGTCATTCTCATAGTCACAATCGAGCTAAGCTTTTCTCTGCCGTCGTGTATCTTCATCGGATCGCGGACAATCGCATGACGGGCGTACCACTGCAGCATCTTCAAGCACTCCGAAAGCTGTGTGGCAAAGGCACTCTAGGCAATATATACCTTACGACCACAATATGGGACGAGGTTGACTCAACAATGGGCGAGATAAGACTCGACGAACTCAAGATAGAGGGTTGGAAGACGTTGATCGAAGAAGGCGCACAGATAGCCCGCTGTGGGAGTGATGACGACTCTGCGAAAAGGCTTTTACAGCAGATAGTAACGTTATTCATCACTTACAACTCTACTCAGGAAGTGTCAATCAATTCTTCCCATCAGACTCTCCGCGAAATTTAAAGTCCTTTGGTTCCCAAAGTGGACTGCGGATGCTCCAGGCATCCGTTGGAACCCTGGAGGAACTCGGTCAATGTCCGAACACGGAAGACACGAAGTTCAGTCGCGTGGTAATGTATCTTCCTCTTCGTCAATTGGGTCGGCTGTACAGATTTACTTCCCGACAGATTCACTCAGAGAAACCAGAGGGAAAAATGAACTACCGGAAAATGTCGACACCATTTGATCTGACACCCCATATCATCAATACCGATGATCTGTACATTACAGGAGGTTTCGCGGATGTGCATCGGTGTTGGTACCAAGTCAACAGTTTCTCGAAGCAGGTTTGATCAGTGTATATTTTACGTTGTGGAGCCTACTTTTTTCCTCAGGTTGCAGTGAAGGGATTGCGATTCAAGTTTGCACTGGACAGGGATGCTGGTGATGGAACCGGGAAGGTATTCCGCTTTATTTACATTCAGAATCTGTAGTTCAACTTCATAGATGTTCCGTCGAGAACCCGGAATATGGAGGCGACTCGACCACCCCAACATTGTCCCATTCCTAGGCATCGCACGTGGGTTCGGGATGCGTGGTGCGATATCATTGGTGTCGCTATGGATGCTGCACGAATCCATCCGCGATTTCCTGGAAAAGTATAACGACAATCTGGGAATAGGACACCGACTCCATTTTGTGCGTTCCCTTATTTTGACGACGCCGCACATGCTAAACCACGCGCTCACACCGCATGGTAGCTACTGGATATTGCAAACAGATTACAGTACCGTAGGTTTCTTCGATCGCTTACCAAGGGCTCCACAATAACCCGTTACAGTACATTCATTCCCCATCATCCATCGAGATCTGAGTTGTGTGCGTTAATGTAGACCATATGCCCCCCTTACCTAATAAATCACAGAACAACGTACTCGTTGATGAAGATTGCACTGCACACCTAACTGATTTTGGATATGCGTCCCTAGTAGGAAATATCCCCGAGGCATTGACGTATCCTCAGAGAACCACCGACCGGCAGGGCCCTGCGCTGGATCGCTCCAGAACAGCTCGAATCAGAACAGACGTCCGGGCAAATGACCAAGAGCGATATATACTCTTTCGGTTGCGTCACCCTCCAGGTAAAATCGCCAGATACGATGCCGGGTCGTTTTTTAATACTCCTTCAGGTGTTGTCCGGAAAACCACCGTGGTCCGAAGTCAGGAAAGACGCCGCCATCGTCCTGCGCTTGGCAAGGGGCCACAAGTCTGGCCGACCGGCGTCTCACGCTGCTTGACGTGCATTGGGACTTCATTCTGGAGTGCTGGCCACAAATGGAGGAACGCCCTACCGCCGAAGCGATAGTTCCGCGCGTTCAACGGTTCCTAAGTGATCATCCCGGGTCTCAGCATCTTCAAGATTTGGTCTTGTTCTGGTCGAGCCAAACTGATTCACCAATGGGTGAATTATTGGCTGCGGCACCAATGCCGATTTCGGTGGGGTAGGGTTATTCTGCAATAAGGTAGGTCGCAATGACCACATCCGATGAGTCTACGTTACATCTGATGTCATATTGCACTGGTCAGGGATAGCTGTCTGTTCTGGTGATGACTGTGACCCTGACTACTGTCAACATTTTATTTTAACTTGTACAGGTGCATACATGGGGAACTTTGCTCATTCCAAACTTTCAGTGGAAGCATGTTCATGTTGAAAACATTGTTCCAAAAAAGGGCCTACAAGATGTGAAATTTTCAATTGGTGAATATGGGACAATGCACAGGAATATTTAATGACAGTACCATGTTGTTATGAAATGGGAAAGAGCAAGATAAATATATATTTCATGGTGATGTTCACTGCTGGTTTTGGGGATGACTAGGGACAAGAGCCCATGAAATAGTCATGAGGCTTGATATTCCTGCCAACCTGCTTGAAATTAAACACAAAACCACAGATAGAGACATATTTTGCTTACAAAGGCTACAGTGTGGCAATCTTCATCTTTAAAGTGGTAGTGCCAGAAACAAAAGGGGTGATTGCAGACCCAGCCTGGGCTGACCCCATAATCCAACAGATGACACCAGTCAGAAGCCAAGGTGGACACACCCTTCCATGATGGTTCATGGAAGTTGGGTAAATCAGCCCCATCAACACCTCAATGAGAGCATATAACCTTCCACTCCTCTCACTGTCCATGGTACTCTCTGCTGCTCTGCTCTAGAGCTCCTTAGATACATTCCTTAACATCTTTGCAGCATCATCTGACACTGTCAACCACTCTAAAGTGTCATTCTACTACCTTGCATGGTTGCACCTTCCACAACCTTCATTCAGAACATGATATAGTCAACTGGAGACAATCAATACTCAAGTATACATATTGGAAGTAGGGGCAGAAAGGATTCTGTGAGATGAAGACACCAAGCTCTATGCTGCAAACCAACTCAGTACAGAAACATTAATCCATTTGACCACCTACAGATTGGATGGTGTAATATCACATCCATGATAAGCTTCTTCCTTGCCTCTATGCTTCCAGCATGATAGCAGTCATAGAGCCCTTCAAGTTCATTGGCCACCTGGGCAGATATGCTAGATGTGTGGTATTTTTCTACAGCCACTCTGAATGGATCAGGAAGATTGTTTTGAGCAAGGAAAAAGGAATGTTGAAGAACAAGCAGGAGTCCTATAAAATATAAGTATTGTTCAAATGTAAGTTTGAATAACATGCCTATTCCTTGCTGAAGGACATCTTTCCATGTCTGCCCCTTTTGTAAAGCCTGAACAAAGGGCATTCAGTTAGTAAAGGGACTATGATGTGATCAACATACAACAAGAGAGTCTTGTGAACTAAGTGGTGGGGCCTATGAAACAATAGGCTTTAGTAGGTGCACATATTAATCCAATAAAATCACAAGCCCTTTGTGAATACTCAGTTTGCATTACCTGGCCAATATTAGCTATCCAAACTGATGAAGAAAGAAAGAAAACCAACACTCTAATACAAAATGGTATATTACATGTGAGAAATGGTATGAAGAAATGGAAATGATACTTACTGACTAAATGAAAATAATGTACTGATGTAAAAATTACAATATGTTTTGAAAATTTTGCTCACATCCTAAACAAAATGCATATGACATTAACATCAAAAATTTAAAGTATGGCTCACCAACTAAATGATATTACAGGGGCAAAAAAAATGCAATTGTTAGTTAAAATAACCAGGGAAGACAACAGTCAGTATCACATGCTTGCTATGGGTTATAGAAATGTGGTGAGATGAATGTTTGTTTTTGATTGTAAAGAACTCACAGGCAATGTATGATATGAACACTTACTTCCTATGGATAGAACAGCAGCAGAAAATGAACCATGGGAGAAATGGTTATTTTTAATGCATATTAGACCACTTACAAGCTATGAATGGAGCAACAGGTGAAAATGGGCTATGAGTTTTGGTGGTCATTTGCAATACACATCAGACCACCTACAAACTATGGACAGAATGGCAGGAGAAAATGAGCCACATTAGAAATGGTTATTTGTGATACATATCAGACCACCTACTTGCTATGAATGGAATAGCAGAAGAAGGGTCATGAGAGAAATGGTCACTTGTGATGTATATCAAACCACTTACTTCCTATGGAGGGAACAGCAACAGGAAATGAGCTATGATAAAAGTGGTTATTTTTAATGCACATCAGACCACTTACTTGCTATAGATCAGACAGCAGTAGAAATAGAATCACATGAAAAATGGTTTTCAAATGCACATCAGCCCACTTACTTGCTATAAATGGAATAGTAGGAGAAAATGGCCCCAAGTCTCAGTGGTGGTCATTTGTGATGCACATCAAACCACTTACTTGCTATAAATGGAATAGTAGGAGCAAATGGGCCATGGATCTCAATGGTAGTCATTTGTGATGCACATTGAACCACTTACTTTCTACACATGGAACAGCAGCAAAAAAAAGGACCATAAGAGAAATGGTCATTTGTGATGTATATCAACCACTTACAAACTATGAATGGAATAGTAGGAGAAAATGGGACATGAAATAAATGGTTATTTGTGATGTACATTAGACCACCTACTCCCTATGAATAGAACAGCAGAAGAAAGTGGGACATGAGAGAAATGGTTATTTGCAATGCATATTAGGCCACTTACTTTCTGTGGATGGAATAACAGAAGAAATTTTTCCATAAGAGAAATAGTCATCTCTGATGCACCTCAAACTACTTACAAACTGTAAGTTGAATAGTAGGGAAAAATGGGCCAAGTCATAAATGATTATTTGCAATGCACATCAGACCACTCACTCGCTATGGATAGAACAGCAACAGAAAATGAACTATAAGAGAAATGATCATTTGTGATGTACATCAGACCACTTACTCCCTATGAATGGAACAACAGCAGAAAATGGGCCATAAGCAAAAGTCATTTATGACATATGCACATCAGGCCACTTACAAACTATAATGGAATAGCAGGAGAAAGTGGGCAATGAGAAAAATGGTATTTTGATGCACATTAGACCACCTACTGGCTAAATGGAACAGCAGGAGAAAATAGGCCATGAGAGAAACAATCATTTGTGATGTACATCAGACTGCTTACTCCCTACAAATGGAAAGCAGGAGAAAATGGCAATGAGAGAAATGGCCATTTCTGATGCACATCAGACCAATTACATACTATGAATGGAACAGCAGGAGAAAATAAGTCATGTCAGAAATGGACATTTGTGATGCACATCAGATCACTTACTTGCTATGAATGAAACAGTAGTAGAAATTGGTCCATGAGAGAAATGATTATTTATGATGCATATCAGACCACCTACTGCCTATGAATAGAACAGCAGCAGAAAATGGACCATGAGAGAGATGGTCACTTGTGGTGTACATCAGATCACATACTTGCTATGGATGGAACAGCAGTGGAAAATGGACTATGTTAGAAATAGTTATTTGTAATGCACATCCAACTACTTACATACTATAAGTGGAACAGTAGGAGAAAATGGGCCATGAGAGAGTGGTCATTTGTGGTGCACATCAGACCACTTACTTGCTGTCAATGGAACAGCAGCAGAAAATGAGTTATAAGAGAAATAGTCCCTTATGATGCACATCAGAGCACCTACATGCTATGAATAGAGCAGAAAGAAAAAATGGGCCATGAGAGAAATGGACATGTGTGATGCACATCAGACCACTTACTTGCTATGGATGGAATAGCAGCAGAAAATAAGCAATAAGAGAAATGGTCATCTCTGATATACATCAAACCACTTGCTTGCTATGAATGGAACAGCAGCAAAAAAAGGGCCATGAGAGAAGTGGTTATTGTGATGCACATCAGGCCACTTACATACTATATGCAGAACAGCAGTAACAAATGGCTATGTGAAAGATTCTCTTTCTGATAAACATCAGACTATTTACCTCCTACATCAAAAATCATATTCAATATTAAATTTATTTTAATTAGTGTCAAAATCTTACCTATGCAGACTATTCAATTCCCTCTCACTTCAGTAGCTCAGATGTGTAACCATACCATTGTGTGTGGAAACCAACTTGCAATTGCCTCCACTACATTGTAGTCTTCTTCTTTAGCAATCCTGAAATCAACATATCTCCTCAAGACACTAGATATATTACCCACATGTAGCATATTGTATAATGTTTTACTCACTTTTCAATTGCATATTTGATGCAAAGCAATATGTTCTTTTCCTGTGCTGATACCAACAACTTTTGCAATGATTCACTATCCAATACAGCTGCTGTTTTTTCTAATAGTGTGTTACATCCTTCATCAGTTGCATCCATATCTGACAAATGTTGAATGGCATCAAGAAAAAAATCATTGGTTATATATGGTCACCTTGTAGTTGTACTGATGCCACAGGTGGAAATGCCATCTTGCATAGTTCTTCCCAAATGTTTCTCTTCTGAAACATCTCTTGGGCAGCAGCCTCTAGTTTGTTCTGTCTTTCACCTTCAGGCAACAACATGTACTTAGGTTGAAATGCCTGCATTAGAAGGGCATCAAATTTGGTAAATAGCACCACAACTGGAACTATCAATGTAATCATCAGCACAAATATATATCCCTAGGAATGTCATTCTTGCCATTTCTGGTATCACATTCACCAAAGAACCTTTCCTCTGCAACCGTGATAGCACGATGGAGTTGATCCATAGGAATACAATACCTATATCTATTAATAACAAATCAAAGTACAACCATGTCCCCTCACCATATAGCATGTATCTGATTTTTGAGTTGGTTAGTGATGGAGCGCTTTGCAAGAAAGTCCTTCATTTTTTGGACCTCCTCTTCACTTCCAGCCTCAAATCCAGGGGAGTCATGGAAGACAAATTTTGGATTGCTCTTGAAAACTATTTCATGATTGATATCATGCAAACCACGCTGAAGATAGCAAATGAAACCACAGCTTTATTCATACAATATGCAGCACCTCACTTCTATTGTGGCTCTCATCATATAATCAACCTGAGCACATGTTCATCAGGTCAGTATACAGAATACAGCCAGATGAACATTAGTACTTTTTTTCCCTCATAATTATAGACTTCAGGATATTCTGTAGAATTGCATATCCTTTGAAGGATGGTTGTCTTTCCAGCATTTGCCCGGCCAATGACAAGAATCCTAAAACGTCCAAATTTCTCCATGAGGCTTTTGTCAATGTTCTGCATGACATGAGCAATATTGGTAGTCCTCCCTGGCTCTTTCATGGCAATCAGGTCTGAGTGCACACAGGAATACAGCATGCCTACCTGGCACATCAACAACCAGGGCAGGTACAGGACTAGCGGCGGTTGAGGGAGCGGTATCAGTGGGACTATGCGATCGAGTGAGCTGAGCGCTTGTGTTGTTTGCGAGTATGTGAGGCTGTGCGGGGCACAACTCCTGGGCAGGCACAGGACCAGTGGACCTATCAGCGACATCAATGGGTTCCTGAGTATGGCTGCGTCGTAAGCCACAGAAGCGAGAGCTGGCCCTCCGTTGAACGGCGGGGTTGTCGGAGCTGTGGGAAGGCGCTGGAGAGACACTTCTGGAGATACGAGATCGAAGATTACAAAATTTCTCCTTGAAACCTGTCATTGCATAATCAAGTTGCTATAAGCTAGGAGATGGATGGCAAACGATTGCTTGGATGATGAGAAAATGCGAGATGCGGACGATGCGGACGATGCCAACGGTGAGCCGAATACTGCAACTTGCTGTGCTAACATAGTTCCCACGGTCATCACCTGCCAGACGCGTTTTCATCCGGTCATGGGTCCTCAGTTTACCACGACAGGGTTGGATATCAATGATACAGCTAATTTCGACAAAGACAGTTGCAACTGTCGCCGAACATGTCAAGTTACCTATTTTTTTGCTTTCCCTCGTCCCTTTCTTCGTTCACATTGATATTGGTCGGCACATCAGGGTTCCAGGGCGTCAACGAGAACGGTTAGGGAGTGGTGGGTTAAAACGACGCAAGTGGGTACCATGTGTCGGTCGGAGTGGGGCTCTTCATAATAGTCATTTGGACATACTTCGGGCCGCTAGACAACAAACATGCCTGCAGGCGCTCTCCTAGGACGCGGATTATCTGGGGGGGGTATATTGTTGGCGGATAACATTTTACCAGCAAGCCGTCGGTGAAGAGCTCCGGTGGTTGGCCAAGGTGAACCGCTATCTAAAACACGTCTTCGAATAATTGGTATTCAGCTTGCGCCTCTTTCCAACCCATCAACCACACTGGCGAGCTGCCTACCATCCCATGCCACCATCTACTTCACGGAGCCGGAAATGCCACACGCCAATTCGAATAATTTCACCCAAGAAATGAAGGGTTCCTCGTTGAACGGGGGGCGGTACAGGTGAGCCCCGAAACGTGGGTGGCAGAAGCTCGTTGATTCCAATTCATCAATATATAGTTTTCTGATCTGCTCGTTACATACCAGTCTACCAACCTCATTCATGGGGCTGAGAGCCGAGTACTCAAGATTACCTGCAATAAAAGGATTTTTGACGTTGACTAGTAATACCGCGGTCTTGTTCTACCAGCAAGCCACGACGACAGCGGAGCCATGTTGGCCTGTGATCCTACGGTGTCTCGGCCATCAGAGAACACGTTCAACTAACGAGACTTTCCTCTTGGCACCTCTGCAAACGTCATCCGTAACTGGGCATCTAGTGTCTCATGCTCTGCCTGCAATTCGCTGACGCGAACCGAGTTTCCTTGAGTGGTCCCCCTGATCCAAGAGATGCTGCACCACTACCTCCCTTCACAAGAGAGGTTTCTGGAACCATTTATATCATGCCTCTCCGGCATGGGGTTCGCTGAAAATTCTCTCTTGATCTTTGAGCTCCCTTTGAAAAATTGAAGCCAACATGCCCCATCCTCCATGAGTCGATGCATGATATCCCGGCCAGAACTTGAAGCAACTCGGTGATCGAACCACTCAATGATCGTAGCGACTCTGTACTTTGTACATCCTTCCTTCAGAATTATTTCTCGTTTCTCCGCCCTGTCCTGTTCGTGTACCTCGTCCCACACGGCCGCCACAAGACACATTCTACGCACAGACACGCCGTTACACTGATCGCGAAGCATGTTAATATGGGTCTGTGCAGACACTCTCATTCGAACGTCGGTGGTGCGATGAACGTAGATTATCCCTAGTGGAACGACAGGTCGAAAGCTGCTTGCACGTGAGATCAAGCACGGTCACGATCGCACGCGGGTGACTAGGTGGCACACGTACTTCGTCCTCAGGTACGCCGCTACGTGCGTCAATATCTCTCTGTCCGTCAGGTATATGTTATCGAATCTGGGAGTGTCGAGAAGGATTAGCTGTCGACAGTCGTGGTCCAACCTCTGTTGAAGTACAGATCGGGTTCCGGGAAACAGGGTATCGTTCGCACTTTCATCAGAGGGCCTTCGACTCAAGGTGTCGATAAACTGATAGTGCTAGCGTTCAAACCTTCAAGTCGGGGTGTGCATCAAAGGTGCCGCTACTCACGTTCGCTTTTCCGGATCCCGTCATGCCTACTATCCTGTCAAGAAAAGCCCTAGAAGTACTGCGTGACTGTGCAAAAACGGCGCACACACGAACATCATGTCGCTCAATCAGATACCGTATCAAGATAAGTCGAAGAGCTCTGGCAGGGTGCTCTTAATTTAGTACGATTTGGAATATAACTAGAAAGAATCTTACTACCACGCAGCGGTGAATGCGCTACTTTGCATGTTACAGCGACCTAGCCAAAGTCTTCTATATTCGCGGCACGTCTATATAGTGTACTCTAGTACTGAAAAATAATGCTGCGCGGCGATAAGGAAACTAACGATTGGTACTTAGATTGCTGCGGAAGTTGTGGTTATCGAGCATGATTCCAATGGCGTAGCAAGAAAGCTAATGCAACATATCATCGAACCTGATGACTATCTGTCATACAGGTCAGAATCTTGATATCACAAGCAAGTGGAAGACTCACGGCACGAGTTTTCTGTCCAAACAACCAAAGGCAAATTCGACCGGAAAGTGGAATCTTCGTCGTCTGCATTTCCTCAAACGCATTCTGTAGCATTACGTTCACTCTACCACACCGCTCCTTGAAATATTCAGCCAGAGCCGGATCGCTCTCCATCTTGGCATCATTCGTTTTGTTGTTCGACAAGTTCTTCCTATAAGAAAAGGTCAACTTCGCTGGCCACTTTCTGTAAAAGATCTTCAACAATCTGATATCCAGAGGTACGATTGTTCTCGAGTTTTTTTTACCGACGGCAACCCGCATCCATCAGTTCCTTCCAAAACGTGTTAAGGAGCTCGTTATGCCTCCTCTCTGCCACCACGCGGTCTTTGCCTCGTCCCACATGGTCGTGATGAGACGTACTCGGCATAGGGGTAGACCCCCGCAAAGCCGACTAAACGTCCGGAGATTCCTGTAGACTGAACCAGCCACACGATTATCGGTGATGCGATGGAGGTAAAATAATCCTAGCGATTCGGAACGTGTTGCCGCCTGGGTACCTTCAGATGCGCCACTTGAATTTAGTCACGGCGGAAACACGTGTACCCCGAACATCACGTACTTCAGGGTGAGCCAGTCTGCGACCAACCCCAGGGTCATGATAGCCGGTCGGTATGTATCATCGAAACCAGGCGTGTCGACCAGCACGAACAGTGCCGTACTGAATAAAGAATGGCGTGACATTCTGGGTTGCAGATTCGAGATCGCTCGCTTTCGTCTTTTCCGGGCTCCCGGTCAGTTTGTTAACGAACTAGCCCTCACTGAATACGGACATTCGGTTATTGCGGGTTTCTCATTCGTTTTCCCTGATCCAGTTGGCCCCATAACGCTATTCTGTATGCCGAGTGTTAGAGTGAAGATAATGTTGAACGCTGATGAGGGGACATACACAATGATACAGTCGTTTGGATCCGCCCTGAAGTTTTGTCTCTGTTGAACATAGAACTTGCGGTGTGGTCCGTGTGGGATTGATAGTGGTCGTGACTGATGCCAAGCTGGGAGAGCTAGAGAAGTATTTGTCCCCAAAAATGCCCAGAAGAGGGCACGTCCAGGTTTCTTAGCACCCGGCTCGAAGAGGTCTCTGGACCAGCAGGCCCAGGGCATGCTGCCACCACGGCAAGTTCCAGTCGCTTTGAAATGACCGTCCAGATCGGTTCTCCATTCTTATGGTACTCTTGAACTCGGGAAGGCCAACTGCCGTTGGCTGGTACGATTGTTCGGGACCCAGTTCGTCTCTGACAGTTATGATCAACACTAGCCATGAACACATTAGATGACGGGCAATTATATTCTTGGTCATCGAGACTCGTGAGGTGAAAAAAGCTCTACTACCGCTTTCCAAGCTATCTCGGGGTCACCTTTAACAAAAACGTCAGGGTGGGTGGAAATATTCCACTCCAGTCTTCGTCCGGCGATGATCGTCGGCCGTAGAGCATCGAGCTGCTTCTGGAACTCCGTCTTGTTGGCCTCGACCTTGCTATCGGGGACATTATCCACGCGACTGAAGACACAGTGCAGTCGCTCGGGGAAACCATGATGGACGAAGTCCTCCGGAGAAGAATAGACAAAAGAATCCAGTTGGTTCTGAATAGACGATTCCATGTCCCCACTGGGGTCCACCTCAACTCTATGCACGTAAACTACCCCAACATGTGTAGATCTGAATCTAGAAAAGCAGAATGTCTGGCTTTACCACACGCCGTAAGTGAAGGAAAGCTCACTTTGACCTTTTTAACCAGATATTCAACATGTTCCCTGCTTCATTGCCCAACCGGGCATGGAAGGAGGGCACGTCGATAAGTACAATGTTTCTCTGTTGCGTTTTTCCCAAGTCACTTCGCGCTTCTTCGTCGAGTTCGCATCTGACTGCCTGTACCTTCTCTGTGGTGGGTTGAAGATCCTGGCCAATTTTGAGACCAGCCTGTAGTACTGCGTTTATGAACTACGTGTGGCATCGGACTTGAGCCTGAGCTCAAGTAAGTGGAGGAAAGTCGTACCGTGCTCTTTCCGCTCCCAGAAGGCCCCAATACGCTAACGACAGATGGTTCAGTCTAGAAAAATCTGCGGGATATCATTTGAGGGACGTACAATACCACCAAGTCATCGTCATTCGAGCTAAACCTTGGACCAAACAGGTTCCTGAACCGATTCACAACCCGAGCCATGTTCGCACTGTAAATTTTGAACGGTGGCATACGCTTCTGAAGGAATCAAGCTACGTGGGAAAGGGTTTCTTGTGAGAGTGCAATTTATGGCGTCTAGAAGTGATAACACGCGCTGTTTCAGACGGGTCAGTCCCATCGGTGTATCTTTGAACCATGCGTACATAGGGTGCTCAAAGGTGTTGAAGATGAGAAATCGTTACCGTGGCACTTCCGGGCAAAACAGGACTATGCACCTGTCGACGGGGAGACAGTGAGTAGCGTTGCGACGAACTCAGCAGAGCAACGCACGCAGGGCCCCTGAGGGTGAACGATCCATAAGGCAACGAAACGGGCGTCACTGGAAGAAGAGAGAAAACAACCGTGGCTCGTCATGCATTGTGCGCGTGTCACAAATCGGTCACGGGACCACGAGGTTTGCTGGATCTGATATCAACCCTACACAGGACTTTCTTCCATTCGCACATTGTCGGTCCAACGAATGAAAGCTTTTGTGCGTATTTTTCCAAGGCGGGAAAGGAATAGTAGTGCGTAGTAAATATATGGAGAGGAATGAGGAAACCCCGCCCCCCCGCGTACGACGGGTTCATCGTACCAAGCAACTAGCCTGGGCATTGGCAAAAGTCGTACACGTTCCGGCTGCTGGAGAATACCTATAAGCGCGCCAGTAGAACATTGCACACAAAAGATGGACAAAGATCTCACAGGGTTATTGGCGCAGGATGCAGCGTGTATAGTGTTAATGTGATACCGTGCCCAACGGCGCAGCTTGAATCAAGTCCTAGGACTGGTGACTCCCCAGTGCTCGCTCACGATAACCAAGTCGTTGACTCGCCTGCATGCGCTTCCCGTTGATAATTCCTATACCACATGATCCATTGTGGAGAGAATTTCCCATTGATGCTTTCAGAGTTTCGAGCATCCGCGACCAGCCGTGCAAACCAGTAACAACGCATGGTATGCAACCTGTGCCTCTCGAGCGCCTTATCATTACTATCGCCGGACCCTCAATGAACGATCATTCGAAGGAGCAACGTTGCAATACTGGTGACTCACCCAACGCGTACCACTTGTCCACAAGTCAGGCCGTCAAGTCTCTCGAACCCAGGGTTCAAAGCCCCCCGGGTCGGACGCAGTCCAGTTGACTCCTAGGTTCTCTGAGCTCGTTGTAACCGATAGAAGCTCATGCGTTGTGTGCGAAAGTTGATTGGACAGCACAGCTTCTTCTTTCGATGTTCACTTAGCCGTGTAGCGGAGATTACAGGATGGTCCAACCATCACTAGTCACTGGGTTCCTGGGCATCACGGTTCACAGCACCCTTGTTCTAGTCCTCGTCGTTCTTTCCAAGCTACTACGCCCAGCTCTCTCTCCTCACCACTTGCGGGCTTTGGTTCATCAACGCACTTGAAGACTCCGCAAAGCCACGGCGTAGAATATGCGGAAGGTTGGTAACGTGTCTTCTCCCCAAGCCCGTCGGCGAATTACTCAACCCAAAGCAGACTTCATTCGGGGTAGGGTCAAAGCGGGATGTTCCAAGTCACACAGAAACACAGCTAGATGAAGAATATGTTCGCAGAGCCGGTGGGCCTCAGGGCGGAGGGGATCCTGTCTCCATGATGAACACAGATGATGATATTGTGATAGCGTACGTGGCAATGAAAATTTGGCTGCGAATCCAACTTAAAGTCCGCCAGGGTCGTTGGCTCCACGAGCTCTGGAAAGAGCGCGGTAAAACGAGGAACATCTAGTGGAATTTTGTTTATTGACATAGGCTTCAGTTTATAAGCTCTGCGAGTGGGCGTGACACAAATGGAGTTGGCCCTACGTTGAGATCGTCGACTAATGAAGTTACCTCGATCAGGTTCTGGGATAAAACCACCAAGAGACACGTCGTATTAGTGGATACCCCGGGCTTCGACAGGATGACCAGATCCGATCTTGGCGTCCTGGTGCTAATCTCTGAATGGCTCAGGTAACGTCCGATTTCCGTTAGTTCGGGTGCTACATTTCACGCCAGAGACCGTTATCATTCTCATAGCCACAATCGAGTGAAGTTTCTCTCTGCCGTGGTGTATCTTCATCGGATCGCGGACAATCGCATGACGGGTATACCATTGCTGCATCTTCAAGCACTCCGAAAGCTGTGTGGCAAAGGCACTCTAGACAATATATACCTCACAACCACAATGTGGGATGAAGTCGATTTAACTGTGGGTGAGAGAAGGCTCGACGAACTCAAGATGGAGGCTTGGAAGACGTTGATCGAAGAAGGCGCACAGATACTCCGCTGTAGGAGTGACGACGACTCTGCGAAAAGGCTTTTACAACAGATAGTAACGTTATTCGTCACTTACCACTCTACCCAAGAAGTGCCAATCGATTCCTCCCATCAGGCTCTCCGCGAAAATTTAAAAAACTTCGACTCCAAAAGCGAGCTGCGGACGCTCCAGGCATCTGTTGGAACCTTCGAGGAACTCGATCAATATCCGAACACGGGAGACACGAAGTTCAGTCACATAGTAACATTTCACTCTCATTGTCAATTGAGCCAGCTGTACGGATCTCCCTCCCAACAGATGCACTCCGAGAAACCAGAGGAAAAAATGAACCACTGGAGAATGTCGACACCATTGGACCTGACATCCCATATCATCAGAACCAATGATCCGTACATCGCAGGAGGTTTCGCGGATGTGCATAGGTGTTGGTACCGGGTCGACAGTTTCCCGAAGCAGGTTTGACCATGGTGTATATTTCACGTTGTCGGGAGCCTACTTTTTTCCCAGGTTGCAGTGAAGGCATTGCGATTCAATTTTGCACTGGACAGCGATGCTGGTGATAGATCCGGGAAGGTATTCTGCATTATTTAAATTCAGAATCTGTAGTTCAACTTCATAGATGTTCCGTCGAGAACTCGGAATATGGAGGCGGCTCGGCCACCCCAACATTGTCCCATTCCTAGGCATCGCACGTGGGTTCGGGATGCGTGGTGCGATATCATTGGTGTCGCTATGGATGCTACACGAATCCATCCGCGATTTCCTGGAAAAGTATAACGACAATCTGGGAATAGGACACCGACTCCAGTTTGTGCGTTTCCTCGCTTTGACGACGCTGCACGTGCTAAACCACGCGCTCACACCGCATGGTAGCTACTGGATATTGCAAACGGATTACAGTACCGTAGGTTTCTTTCATCATTTACCAAGAGCTCTACAATAACCCATCACAGTGCATTCGTTCCCCATCATCCATGGAGATCTGAATTGTGTACGTCAATGTGGATCATACGCCCTCTCCTTACTTGATAAAATCACAGAACAACGTACTCATTGATGAAAATTGCACCGCGCGCCTATCTGATTTTGGATACGCGTCTCTAATAGGAAACATTCCCGAGGCATTGACGTACCTTCAGAGAAACACCGACCGGCCGGGGGCCCTGCGCTGGATTGCCCCAGAACAGCTCGAATCAGAAGAGACGTCCGGGAAAACGACCAAGAGCGATATATACTCTTTCGGTTGCGTCGCACTCCAGGTAGACTCGCCAGACACGGTGCCGGGTCACTTTTTGATACTCTTTCAGGTATTATCCGGAATGCCACCATGGTCTGAGGTTAGGCAAGACGCCGCCATCGTCCTACGCTTGGCGAGGGGCCACAAGCCTGGCCGACCGGCGTCCGAGACATTGCTTGACGTGCACTGGAACTTCATTCTGGAGTGTTGGTCCCGAATGGAGGAACGCCCTACTGCCGAAGCGATAGTTCCGCGCGTTCAACGGTTCCTAAGCGATCACCCCGAGTCTCAGCGTCTTCAAGATTTGGTCTCGTTCTGGTCGAGCCAAACTGATTCACCAACGGATGAATTATTGCCCGCGGCGCCAATGCCAATTTCCGTGGGGTAGGGTTATTCCGCGATAAGGTAGGTCGCAATCACTACATCCGACGAGTCTACGTTACATCTGATGTCATATTGCGCTGATCAGGGATAGCTGTCTGTTCTGGTGATGACTGTGACCCTGACTGCTGTCAACATTCTATTTAACTCGTACATGTAGGCCCTTTTGTGGAACGATGCTATCGATATGATCACGCTTTGGACCAATGAAAGTTTGGAATGAGCAAAGTTCCCACAGGAGATGAAATTTTCAATTGACGACGGAACAACGTACAGGGATGTTTAATGACAGTGCCATATCGTCATGAAATGGGAAAGGGCAAGATAAATATACATTTCGTGGCGATGTTCACTGCTGGTTTTGGGGACGGCTAGGGACAAAAGCCCACGAAATAGTCATGAGGCTTAATATTCCTACCAACCTGCTTGAAATTAAACGCAAAACCACAGATGGAGATGTAATTTTGCTTACAATGGCTGTAATGTGGCAATCCCTGCTTTTGAAGCGATAGCGCCAGCGATGAAAGGCATGATCGCAGATCCGGCCTGGGCCGACCCCGTAACACAACCGATGGCTCCGGTCAGAAGCCAGGGTGGGAACACCCTTCCACAGTGGTTCATGGAAATCGGGTACATCGGTCCCATCAGCACCCCGATGATGGCAACCGCGACAGCATCGCCGATAAGGGACGGCACGAACCAAACCACAAACTCGACTCTACAGGAGGGTTAGCTGCTGG
>JBBPMV010000040.1:21461-45235 GCA_038090495.1 Heimioporus retisporus | reverse complement strand
GTCCATCCATGCCGAATTGGCTTCTGCGAGCGGCAAGAGCTTCGGATCCCCGACGGGAAAAACGCGATGTCCATCCATGCCGAATTGGCTTCTGCGAGCGGCAAGAGCTTCGGATCCCCGACGGGAAAAACGCGATGTCCATCCATGCCGAATTGGCTTCTGCGAGCGGCAAGAGCTTCGGATCCCCGACGGGAACCTCGCCATTCTCCGGTACGTCCAACACGTCCACGTTCCCCTCAAGCGCATTCGTCAGTGCGACAAGCCTCGTCCGATGGCCGAGTTTCCACAGCGACTGCGGAGATGCGTATATCCCTGTCGTACGTCCACGCCAATTCAGTTTCTCCTCTGTCTTGCGTTCCCACGGGAGATCCTCCCGAAACGCACCGTCCTCGTGCTCGCGGTCTGCTTCCCAGTCCCATCCGTACGGGACGGGTGGGCGAATGTCATGATGAACCAACGTCGAACAGAGTGAAAATCGCGGTACGAGCGTCTTTTGTGGGTAAGGTCCCGCTATATGTGAGACGAACTGGCCATGTGTACTGAGCAGCCAGGGGTGAAGACAAGGATCCATTGCTTCTCGATGCGAGGCGATGAACGTCTTGGGGGACAGGCGCGGAGGTGGTGGTGTAGCAGACCGAGATAAGGATACATTCGGATTCAAACGGGCGGGCGAGTCGGGGGAGCATGCTTGAATCCAACCGGCCTTTGAGACTACGGGCAGATCCGCGTTCATGAATGCTATTAAATAGGACAACATTGGTTATCGCTTAGTGAAAAACGCTCAAAGGCGAGCGAGACGATGCACATACACGTCCCATTTGCAGCTGCCTCGCGGGCCATGTGGATGATTTTCCAGTCCGATAGTTTGTTGGGATTATCACCTGAAGACATCGAAAAGCGTAATGGGGGTAAATCTTGCTCTATGACGCGAATCAGCGTAAGAATGCTGCTGATCGTGCCCGGAAGGTTGCTGTTGTGTTTCACTTCCAGGGTCGAATGGACGACGTTAAATTCCGAATGCGCGCCTGCCTTCTCGAAGGTCACGACGCTATCTCGCTTCTCGAGTTCCTGCTGCGTGTGTGCCAACGCTCCGGGATCAATCCCCCAGAATGGTTCAATGTCCTCGAATACTTCGTCATGCTCGTCGGGTAGCTGCACATTGTGTTTGACGACATACTCCCACCTAGAGGTTGCTTGTTAGCAAGTCAAAGATGATAGACGTGATGGAAAAGTCGGGGCATGCACCATTTATCGAAACCGAGGGGGGGTGGTCGATGGTAGCGCCCCCTGTACTCTGCAACGGCTGCGCCAAGGGTTTTGCTTGCCCGGGCGTTTTTCGCTTCCCATGCCGCTTCAGCATCGCGCATGAGCTGAAAGATGGGGTGGGGACCATCGGGGTTGACGATAAGCAGTCCATCTGGGGTGAGTGTATGAGTTCCAAGGGAGCTCTGCGCGGATGTCGATCCCGGTGAGATCCAGTGGGGAATCGATTTGAAAACCTCTCCGAAACCAAAGTCGAGGTTGACGTTGATACCAAATGGTTCTTCGGCTGAGATGCGCTGAAGGCGCAAGGAGTGCGGTATAAAGAGAGCGGCAAGAGAGGTGGCGACTACTGAGACGAGCAAGATAGCAATGAGGGGCTTCAGTAAGGAGGTGCACCTCCAGCTCTTCCACCTGAGCACCATGACACTGTGTAACGACAAAAAAATACTCGCCTTGGAAACAGGCGTCTCCGGGAGGTAGAGCCTTCATTTCGTAAGGTGTAACAACTCGGTTCCAATACATGCCAGTGGGCTTGGATGCGGCGGACATGCAAGCCCATTGCGTCCAACGTTGCTCGAGTGCCACCGCTTCGCAGAGTAGAGTCGACATCGAGATTCCATGCCGCTCAAGGTCGAGGATTATCCCAGTCTGACATGTATGACAAGATAGTGATGCCCTCCATCCCGGTCATTCAATTGTGTTCGGGTGGTCTAGGCGCTCCGCATGCAAGGCAGTGGATGGCCTCTTATCCAACTTGTCACAGACTCATAGGAGTCGGGTTACCCAAGACCACACATCCTCCACGAAGTCACCAGCGGTCGTCGGAACAAAACGCAACATGTCAACTTCAGGTCCGACCAACTCTTCATCCGCCTAACCTGTTTATTGCCGTACTTGACCGCTTTTTCATACAACAGCCGACCAATCGGATATTTAATCCGGGCTATAACACGGCCGACTACACTGCGAGAGCAAGAAAAGCGGGGAGGCCTACCTGGAAGCCACGGCCCTAGAAACGAAAAGCGCTTTCTGTACCCCCCGCGCTCCTCCACGTCCTTCTCGTGCAATTCTCGTATCACCTGGCTGCTGGGGAGTTTGGTTGTGTTCGACCTGTCTTTGGCCAAAGTGAGCGTCAAGTATCCTGAAAGAAAAAGCTGGGTGCCTGAGTTCACTGCCACTCTCAAATAAATGCTTGCGATGAACGCGAGGGTGTGTATCCACATAGGAGGCAATATCTAAGAAAGTTCTGTAGGCATTTTCTCTTTTTTTTTTTTTTCAACGTCCCCAGAGCTGATGCCTTTGCCCAACCTGCAGCTTAGGAACAATCGCGCTCACCGTGCGACGAACCTCGTTCCATCATGACCATCGTGTAACCATGCTGTATTTGGCACGAGCCACCATATGTCATCACTACCGACTTTTGGGGCCAAGCGACCACCTCACTCCATCTCGTTTTCATGTTACGGGTGGCAGTTTTCTTTGTATCCTTTGATGGATTATCAATGTCTGTTTAATCAGTGGGTTCAAAATCATAATACCAGTGAACATGCATGATTGATTTTTTAATAGAGTGGTACCATCAAGACTCTTCTTCCCTGGTTCCCTTAACATCGATGATGCACTGGTTTGGTGGCGTCCTCAAATCATCGAGTGTGCTCATATAGGCCTGTGTGGGTTCTGAATCCTCCGCTTTCGTATCATGCCTCCGGACTTACTTCCTTCTGAATCATTCACTGATACGTCAAGTACATTGGAATTATTCGCTATCCCCAGCGCAATGGACCATCCTAAGGGGCTAGCATCCCGTGCCTCGATCCTCGCACTTCGCTACTGGTGTTATGTCCTTCATGGCTTTCTTCCGGTCCTTCATCTTGCTCTCCTTGCCATGCTGTGGAAACATCCAGAACACAACCTCACCATTCCCTTTGACAACAGCATCCTTACTATTGGATTAAGTGCCTTTCTGCAAGCATTCTATACTGTAAGTGAGACTTGAAGTCATGAATATACTTCTCACCAGGTGCCCAGATCTACACAGTGTTGTTGACTTTCATCACCCAGCGACTCGTTGTGGCTGGCATACTTTCGTGCCATCAGAAACTAACTGCAATTCATGATGTTTCTGGTGCTTGGGCTGGACTTGGGGCCACAATAACCATGCTATGGCGTCAGAGACAAACTCCAGCAGCAACAAAGGCCACACTGCTGGTTTTCCTCTACCTCACATGCATCACTGTTCTGCATGTTGTGTCACCAACAGTCATGGGATTTGAACCATACAATGCAACATCCACCTATTCTGTTTTATCAAACTCTTCATGGCCTGACTCTTCTTTTAATCTTGCTGCTGTGAAATTGGATGTGGTAGCCCCACTGGCTCTTGTGATGGCTGGCTTGGTGGGATTGTCAACTGATGGCCTAATGAATAATACAGTTTATGACACATTTGTGGCCACACCTCAAATGATGAATGCCTCTGTGAATGCAAATACCATTCAGGCAAAGTGTGGCCTTGTCAGAAATCTTACACTTGGTCCAGATCTATATGGTTTTGGTGGTAATGTTTTCAATGTTACTGTGGAAATAAGTGGAGTTGGTGAGGTATCATTTTCTGTGGAAATGGTATCAGGTGAACCTTGTATTGTGACAGAAGTTTTGCCTTGGACTAATCTGAGTTTGTAAAGATTCTATTGGTGGTATACAGGTGTTTCCTCAGGCAAGCAAAGCCAGTAGATCCTTCTTTCTTACCTGCTCATAATATATAGTTGATACAATGTCCATCTTCCATATTTGCTTACCTGATCTTGGGCCCACTAGAAATAGATAATCCAATAGGAGATGATGTTGGTTTAAACATTAGCTGGAGTCAGTATCCATCCTCTAGCTTGCCATACCTTTATATCATTGTGATGTTATTTTAACTTACATTCCTTTTCCTTTAGATGCCACTGATCAGTTTCAAAATGGCTCAACAACAGTGTATATGATTGCTTGTTCACTTGAGGTGTCTCACAATGTGTATAATCTGGATGTTAACAACAACTACTTTGCATCAACAATGGATCAAACAAACACATCTTCAGAAGCATGGTCAATGTGGACACCTTCAAACAACTTTGATGCTGGGCTCACTGAAATGGTGCAAATTTCCTCCAGTCTTCAGACTCTAAACACTTTGAAATACTAAATCATAATGGTCTCAGATGTCATATAGTTTCATCGATTCCCTCATTGCAATCCCATTGAATAGGCAAGTTTTCATTATTAAATATTCAAAATGATGTTCAAGTTCACAATTTCCAGCTACTTGTTATCATTGGTTGGCATAAATAGAGACACAGTCAATGCAATAAATGATCCCCTCACAGCATACAAATTTGAGAATGCTCTTTCACAAATAACTGCACAATTTATATGGTTATGTACATTACTTTCAGTTATAACAATACATAGTTCACTCAGCATTTGTTTTCATAGCTGGACAGCTTGGTGAAGCTGCTGGAGGATTTACCCCTTCTACCAGTGACACCAAGATTACTGGGGAGGTGCTTAGATGGAGGTTGAATGTGAGTTCTCTAAAGTATCCACAGTACATTCAATGATAAGTCACCCCTTTGTTTTACATAGATAAACACAATTCCAGTACATCCTCTCATCCTGGAAACCCCTGTGCTTCTGCTTACAAACTTTCTATCAAACAGGCTATTCTTATGTTCATCACATCATTTATCCTATTAAGTGTTACGATTCGCCCCTATTCTTTTCTTTACTCATTGCTGCTTACTGTCGTCGGCCTTACCCGATGTTTCTACTTCGATAGAGTGCTCTAGAACGTACAACGTGTTCGCCGCACACCCTTATCTTGTTATCTTTCTTTCTTTCTTCTTTTCGAACATTCTTCGCTTAGTCATAGTTGTTCCATGACCTTCTATAGCTTTCCATTGCGCAGTATATAAGCTCTAGTACTTCGTCCCTTGTACCCTAGCTTAGTTCTGCTCAATCTTACCTCGTTCCCTTCGCTCCCCTCATCGTAACTCGCTGCTACCTCATCGGTAGGCAGACTAACACTCGAACCACCTGCTATACGTCCTAGCAGGCAGAACCCTTGGCCCTATAGGGCAAGTACCCCGTTGTTACCTCGAACCTTTGACCCTACGTTTCAGTTCTTTGAGCCTACGCTCGTTCCTACCCGGACCAAGCGTAACATAGAGGCAGTCCGATTGATTGGATTCCAAGGGAATGGATAGCTCATGAGAGGTCCAGTCAGTGGTGGGGTTGACTTCCTTAAGCCAAGGGAGTCCAAGGATGACGTTCTCCTTTCCACAATTAAGAATATAGAAGGTAACCTGGTGGGATATGGGTCCAATGCAGACAAAGAGGGAGGTGGTGAAGTGGATTTGACCATTCTTGTTGGCTGATTGGTCAACGTTGTTAACAGTGATGGGGGCAGCAAGTTTAGTTTTAGGGAGTTTGTGTTTTTGGACAAAGTCCCAGTCAATGCATGAGATTTGTACTCCTGAATTGATCAGGGCACAAGTTCCAATGGCTTTCAAGTGTGAAGGTTTGATGATGTGAACAGGGATTTGCATAGACTGTTTGGTTATCAACGATACAAGTACAGACGTACAAGAAAAGGAGGGTCGTTGCATTGGGGTATGCACTCCATCTAAAAATCCTCACCTGGAATGGCGAAGGAGATCCAAGCCACGGTTTCTTCATCATCATCATCCTCTACTTCTCTCAGCTGAGGAACTTCTTTGACCTTCCTAACCTTCTTCTCTGAAGTCTTCTTCGGCTTGGGGCCATTTGAAGGGAAGGTGGGGCATTCGCCAGAGAGATGGCCAGTCTTTCGGCATTGGAAGCAGTGTCCTTCTGTAATGCATCGGTGACGTTCTTCAGGAGTGAGTTTGCCAATCTTGATGGCATCTACGTCCATGGCATCGGGGTCCTTCGAGGGACGAGAGGAGGAAGTGAACAAATGGTAAGTGGAGGAACCTGACTTGTTCCTTTTGGCGATATCTTCAGCTTTTCCCCATTGGGTGAGGAAGTGAACAGCTTTAGAGTACCATTCGTCGATTTTGGTGGGGATGATGTCCATGGACATGATACAATGCATGAGGCAGATAGGGAGGGCTGTGGAAAAATATCCGATGAGGACATTCTTGTCCACAATCTCGCTGATCTGGACTTTGTTGCAGAATTCTGAGATGAATGAAGTGAGTTCTGGAATGCCGGTGTTGCCTGACATTCGTTGGGTGGAGAGCCAAGTAATGGCTAAGGCTCAGGTGTCGTGGTGTTCAAAGGTGGTTCTGAAGGAGGAGAGGAAGTCAGAGAACTTGCCAAAACCAACAGGGGTGCCCTGAGCATCAGGTTTAAGGACAGTTTTGCAGAAGGAGGAAGCCCAGGTGAGGGCAGCTCCTGATTTCATATATGAGAGGGCAAAGGTGATTTTCTTCGCCTCAGTGTTGTAGACCTCTTCATTGACAAGGAGATAGGTCTGGACAGAGTCCAACCAGATGGTAGCCTTGGTGTAATCACCATTGAAAGCATCAGGGGAGCCGATGTGAAGTTTGACTGGTTTCGAAAGGGTAGACATTGTGGGAGGGGGGGCGAAAGGTGGAAGGGGTAGGGTAGAGGCAAAAGTGTGGACAAGGGGAGGGGGGACAGGGGCAGGGTGAGGCACTTGGAAGGGGAATAGAGGGGGGTGAGAAGCAGTTGGGGTGGGGGAGGGTGGTGTGGGAATTCTGGGGATGTGAAGTGCCAAGGAGAGTTGGTGGGTGAGGTTGATGTCTTCATGTTGCTCTGCAACAGTGGAAAGGGTGGTGTTTGGGTCTTGGGATGTTTTGGAGGAGGAGGACGATGAGGACGAAGTATCTGAGGGGAGTTCTGTAGTGGTGAGCCTATGCAAATGCAGTAGGGCTTGTTCTAAAGCTGAGGTAGGCCTGGGAGGAATGGTGGAGGATCTATAACAATGATAGTGCTAAAATGTAGAGCTTAGTTCTTTTGTTATGCTTGGTCTGGGTAGGAACGAGCGTAGGATCAAAAAACTGGGATGTAGGGTCAAGGGTTCGAGGTAATGACGAAGAACTTGCCACATAGGGTCAAGGGTTCTGTCTGCTAGAACATATAGCAGATGGTTCAAAGGTAAGTCTGCCCACCGACGAGGTAGCAGTGAGTTATGATGAGGGGAGTGAAGGGGAACAAGGTAGATTGAGCAGGACTAAGCTAGGGTACAAGGGATGAAGTATCTAGGCTTATATACTGGGCAATAGAAGGTCATAGAAGGTTGTAGAACAACTATGACTAAGTGAGGAAAGTTTAAAAAGAAAGAGAAGTAGAGATAAGGGTGTGCGATGAACATGTTGCATGTTCTAGAGCACTTTATCAAAGTAGAAGCATCGGGTTAAGCCGATGATGACAAACAGGAATGACAAAGAGAAAAGAATAGGGGTGGATCGTAACACAAGTCGTGTTATTGTAGCAGTTTGCAGACTTGCATTCTACCACATTTTTGAGATTTGTAGAAATGTGGTAGGTTGCATCTCGTAAATCACTCTGGGGTTCACCCCCTAGATATAAACACAGGTATTCATTAGTCTCTTCATCATACACCACATCCTCATAATAATTATTATGGTCCTTGTCTACCACTTCATTGTAACTTGTCCATCCATTGTTGGTTTCTACCACATTGACACTACCTGTAGAAATGTGACCAGGTATGACTCCTTCATGGGTGTCCTGTTCTTGACCTCTTTCAAAGTCAGCTCAGGTTCCAACAACCCAGTATATGGGATGGAGTGGAAAGTTAACAGGTGGTGGACAATCTGGTAAGGCTTCATCCAAGTAGTTGTGTGTAAGATGAGATCTGTCCAAAACAAGTCCTCCAAATGAAATAACTTCCTTGCACTTTTCTTTCTGCTTCTTTGACTTCTTTGGTGTCAGTGTCTCAGCTATAGGCCTTGGTGATTCTATTGCTGGTGCTACATCTCACTCATCCAAAGTGGTAAGAGTGGTCTTTGAATCTTCTCCTGGATCGGCAGGATCGGAGAGGGAGTAGGTGGTGCCACATAAGAATCTTGAGAGAAGCATTCTTGGATTATTGAATCTGGATGTCTCCATCTAGATGTAGGTGGGCCTGCACCTGCTAATTCAGATTAAGTGGGCACAGGTGCAAAAGGACTGCAGGGTCCTGATGTCCATACTGGTATTGATCTTGATACTGGTATTGATCTTGATACTGGTATTGATCTTGATACTCTCATTGTCATTGGGTGTGTTACAATTCACTCCTATTCTTTTCTCTTTGTCATTCATGCATGTCATTGTTGGCTTAACCCAATACTTCTACTTTGATAGAGTGCTCTAGAACATGCAATGTGTTCATCACACACTCTTATCTTTGTTATCTTTACTTCTCTTTCTTTTCGAACTTTCTTTGCTTAGTCATAGTTGTTCTACAACCTTCTATGACTTTCCATTGCATAGTATATAAGCCTAGGTACTTTGTCTCTTGTACTCTAGCTTAGTCCTGCTCAATCTTACCTTGTTCCCTTTGCTCTCCTCATTGTAACTTGCTGCTACTGTACCTCTTTGGTAGGCAGACTTACCCTCAAACCACCTGCTACACATCCTAGCAGGCAGAACTCTTGACCCTTAGTGGCAAGTCCCTTGTCATTACCTTGAACCCTTGACCCTATATTCTAGTTCTTTGAGCCTATGCTCATTCCTACCTGGACCAAACGTAACAAAAGGACTAAGGTCTACGTTTTAGGACTATCACTGTTATAGATCCTTCACCATTCCTCCCAGGATCCCCTCCCACAGAGAACGAGCTCTGCATGGTATGCACAGGCTCATCACAGTAGAACTCCCCTCGAAAACTTTGTCCTCATTGTCCTCCCCCTCTGAACAATCCCACTTAGACTCAGATACCACCCTTCCCACTGCTGCTGAGCAACAGGAAGACATCAACCTCGCCCACCAACTTTCCTTGGTGCTTCACATCCCCAGAAATCCCACACCACCCTCCCCTGCCCCAACCACATCTCACCCCCCACTATTTTCCTTCCAAGTGCCTCACCCTGCCCCCACCCCTTCTCCTCTTGTCCACACCTTCACCTCTACCCAACCCCTGCCACCTTTTGCACCCCCTCCTATGATGACTACCCTCTCAAAACCAGTTGAACTTCATATCAGCTCCCCTAATGCCTTTGATGGTGATTACACTAAGGCAACCATCTGGTTGGACTCAGTCCAGACCTACCTTCTCGTCAATGAGGAAGTATACAACACCAAGGAGAAGAAAATCACCTTCACCCTTTCATACATGAAGTCAGGAGCTGCCCTCACCTGGGCCTCCTCTTTTCATAAAACTGCCCTCACCCCAAAAGCCAATGGAACTCCTGTTGGTTTTGGCAAGTTCTCTGACTTCCTCTCCACCTTTAGAACCACCTTCAAACACCATGACACCCAAGCCCTAGCCATTACCTGGCTCTCCACCCAATGAATGTCTGGCAATGCCAGTATCCCAGAACTCACTTCATTCATTTCGGAATTTCGCAACAAAGTCCAGATTAGTGAAATCATGGACGAGAACGTCCTTATCAGATATTTTTCCACAGCCCTCCCTGTCCACCTCATGTGTCACATCATGTCCATGGACACCATCCCCACCAAAATTGATGAATGGTACTCCAAGGCCATTCACTTCCTCACTCAGTGGGGAAAAGCTGAAGACATCGCCAAAAGGAACAAGTCAGGTTCCTCCACCTACCATTCGTTCTCCTCCTCCTCCTCTTGCCCCTCGAAGGACCCTGATGCCATGGACGTTGATGCCATCAAGGTTGGCAAACTCACTCCCAAAGAACACTGCTGATGCATTGCAGAAGGACATTGCTTCCAATGCCAAAAGACCAGTCATCTTTCTGGTGAATACCCCACCTATCAATCCAACAACCCTAGGCCAAAGAAAACTTCAGAGAAAAAGGTTAGGAAGGTCAAAGAAGTTCCCCAGCTAAGAGAAGTTGAGGATGATGACAATGAAGAAACCATGGCTTGGATTTTTAGATGGAGGACATACCCCAACACAACAACCCTCCTTTTCTTGTGTGTCTGTACTTGTATCATTGATAACCAAACAGTCTATGCAAATCCCTGTTCACATTGTTGAACCTTTGCACTTGAAAGCTGTTGGAACTCATGCTCTGATCAATTCAGGAGCACAAATCTTGTGCATTGATTGGGATTTTATCTGAAAACACAAACTCCCAAAGACCAAACTTGCCACCCCCATCACTGTTAACAACATTGACCAATCTGCCAACAAAAATGGTCAAATCTGCTTCACCACCTCCCTCTTTGTCCAATTCAGATCTGTGGCTCACCAGGTCACTTTCTACATCCTCAACTGTGGAAAAGAGAATGTCATCCTTGGACTCCCTTGGCTTAAGGAAGTCAACCCCACCATCGATTGGACCTCCCATGAGCTGTCCATCCCTCTAGAGACTGATCAATTCAATCACCTCTATCAGAAACATACTTGACCTCCCCCTCCTACACTGATGACCTCAACTCCTCGACCCCCTCATCATGTCAACACTGTCTGGGACAGACGACTCTTCAATTACATGCAGAAGGAGACCCAACAACAACACCTCCTTTGTAACCACAATGTCCAAACCATCCAACAAATTATCCAATGTGGTTTTCATTTTATCCCAAATGCCACCATTGCTAAACTCACCACTGCCACCAAGCTTGCCATGGCTGCTGAGAAGGCAAAACCCAAGCCTGTCCTTCCACAGGAATACACTGACTTTGCTTCTGTCTTTTCAAAGGAAGCAACCAACCATGTACCCTCTAGCCAACCCTATGACCACGAGATTAATCTCAATGAATCCTTCACCCCAAAAATCAGCAAACTCTACCCCCTCTCCCCTGACGAAAAGGCTGCTACTGAAGCCTTCCTAGATGAGAATCTCACAGCTGGCAAGATCCACCCTTTGAACTCCCCCCAAGCCACTCCATTCTTCTTCATCAAAAAGAAGGATGGAGGCCTTTGACCCTGTCAGGACTACCAATATATCAATGAACATACTGTTCAAGATGCCTACCCCCTTCCCCTCATCTCCAATCTCGTCGACAAGCTCAAAGGAGCTAAAGTCTTCACCAAGTTCAACATCTGCTGGGGCTACAACAACATTCGTATTAAGGATGGACACCAATGGAAGGCGGCTTTCATCACCCACAAAGGCCACTTCAAACCCACCGTCATGTTCTTTGGACTTTGCAATTCCCCTGCCACATTCCAGCGCTTCATGAACAACTCCTTCAAAGACGTGATTGCCAAGGGATGGCTTGTCATCTACATGGACGACCTCCTCATCTTTTTCCCTGATGCCAAGACCCATGAGGAATGCACCAAACGCATCCTACAGTGTATGCAGGAACTCGATCTCCACCTTAAGCTCGAGAAATGCAAATTCACAGCCTCTGAAGTCAAATACCTGGACATGATCGTCTGCCCAGATGAACTTGCCATGGACCTGGTCAAACTCAATGGCATCCAAGAATGGCCAACCCCCTGCAAAGTCAAAGATGTCCACTTCTTCCTTGGCTTCACCAACTTTTACCGACATTTCATCCCCAACTACTCCAATGTTGCCCACCCCTTTTTTGATCTCACCAAGAAAAACCAACCCTGGAACTGGTCCCCCTCTTGTCAGGATTCCTTTGATGAGCTGAAGAAGCTCTTCCTCTCCCAACCCATCCTCCATCTCCCCGACCCCACCCAACCCTTCACCATTGCCACCAACGCCTTGAAGTATGCCTCAGGAGGTGTACTTCTCCAAACCAATGCCAATGAAGACTGGTACCCATGCTCCTACCTGTCGCAATCTTTCTCTCCCACAGAATGAAATTACAACATCTATGACAGGGAACTCCTTGCTGTCATTCAAGGTCTCAAGGCATGGCATCACTACCTTCAGGGATCTCCTTTTCAGGTTCAAGTCTTCACTGATCACAAAAACCTGACATACTTCCACCAACCCCAAAAGCTTAATCATCGACAGGCTTGATGGTTACTCAACATCTCTGACTTCAACCTCTGTCTTACCCATGTCCCTGGGACCTCCCTCACTGCCCCCAACACCCTGTCTCACCACCCCAACCTTCTACCTACCTCTGATGACAATAATGACAATGTCACCCTCCTGCCTGATTCTCTGTTCATCAATGTTATCGATGTCGCTCTCCAGGAGAAGCTAGCCTCCTCCTCCACCTCAGATCCTCTTGTGCTTGATGCACTCCATGCCACCACTGGTGACATTCCTGCTCACTTTCACTCTCAACTCTCTGACTGGCAATATGACGCTGGCATCCTCACCTATCAAGGCCATGCCTATGTTCCCCCTGACCTCTGAAAATCTGTTGTAGAACGACACCACAATCACTTTGCTGCCAGCCATCCAGGTTACCTGAAGACCTGCCAGCTCATCGCCTCTGAATTCTGGTGGCCTGGCCTTGCTTGGTTCATATGGAAATACATTGAAGGATGTGCCTCCTGCCAGTCAGCCAAGGCCAACACCCACTCCACTGTCCCTCCTCTGTGCCCCATCTCCTCCTCTTGCTCTTGTCCTTTCCAGCAGGCTTCTTGTGATTTAATCACAGATCTTCCCCTCTCCAATGGTTTTGATAGTCTTTTGGTTGTGGTAGACCATGGGCTTACTAAGGGGGTGATTCTCTGCCCTACAAAGAAATCTGTCTCTGCTGAAGGAATTGCCTCCCTCTTTTTCCACAAGGTTTACACTTGGTTTGGCCTGTACAACAAAATCATCTTGGATCGTGGTCCTCAATTTGCCTCTGCCTTTGCCAAAGAACTTGGACGACTCCTTGGATACAACCTCTCCCTCTCCACTGCCTATCATCCTCAGTCCAATGGAGAAATGGAATGTGTTAACCAAGAAGTCAAAACTTATCTCCACATCTTCTGTGGCAACTCCCCTTCCACATGGTCCCAGATGATCTCCCATGCCAAATTTGCCCACAATCATCACCCTCACTCTGTCACTGGCAAATCTCCCTTCTTCCTCACCTATGGCTTCAAAGCCTGTCCCCTCCCCACTCTCATTGCTGAATCCAACCTCCCTGCAGTCGAAGCATGACTGAAGACCCTCTCTGCCACTTGAGACAAAGCTCTGGCTGCCCATGAACTTGCCAGACAAGTTATGAAAGCTTGCTCTCACAGCAAATTTACCCCCTTCCATAAAGGCAACAAGGTTTGGCTAGAAGCCCACAACCTGAAATGCCTCATTTCCCACCCGAAGTTCACTCCCAAGTGAGAAGGACCTTTTACCATTGTCCAGGTGCTATCTCCACTTGTTTACAAACTCCGCCTCCCTCATACCTGGAAAATTCACAACATGTTCCACACTTCCCTCTTATCACCCTATTGCAAAAACGATGTACACAGCCTGAACTTCCCTTCTCCCCCACCTGACCTTGTTAATGGAGAAGAAGAGTATGAGATGGAAAAGAT
Organism: Heimioporus retisporus; assembly: GCA_038090495.1. NCBI lineage: Eukaryota > Fungi > Basidiomycota > Agaricomycetes > Boletales > Boletaceae > Heimioporus > Heimioporus retisporus. The sequence goes on along the minus strand of JBBPMV010000040.1, from coordinate 31,431 downwards.
GATCCAACACAAGGGAACTCCAAATAACCAACACTTCTTAGTTTGATGGAAACGATACTTGGCCAAAGAAGACTCTTGGCTTCCCAAATCGGAGTTCACACATGCCAAAGAAATTCTCTCAGACTATAAGAACCTTCACCCCTCCATTTTTCCTTCATCCTCTCGCCCACCATCATCTTGTCGCAATGCCCAACACCTCCCCTAGTCACTCCTCCTCTGTGTTACGCTTGGTCCAGGTAGGAATGAGCGTAGGCTCAAAGAACTAGAACGTAGGGTCAAGGGTTCGAGGTGACAATGGAGTACTTGCCCTGTAGGGTCAAGGGTTCTTCCTACTAGGATGTATAGCAGATGGTTCGAGGGTAAGTCTGCCTACCGAAGAGGTAGCAGCAAGTTTCGATGAGGGGAGTGAAGGGGAGCAAGGTAGATTGAGCAGAACTAAGCTAGGGTACAAGGGACGAAGTGCCTAAGCTTATATACTGCAGTATGGAAAGTCATAGAAGGTTGTAGAACAACTATGACTAAGCAAAGAAGGTTCGAAAAGGAAGAGAGATAAAGATAACAAGATAAGGGTGTGTGATGAACACATTGTATGTTCTAGAGCACTCTATCGAAGTGGAAGCATCGGGTTAAGCCAATGATGACAAACATGAGTGACAAAGGAAAAAGAATAGGGGCAAATCGTAACACTCTGTTGAAGTGGATGCTGGCTGGAACCCACCTCCTGAACTCCCTTGCCTTGAAACTCTAGACCATGCGTGGGATGGTCCATGGCCTCCCTCTCCTATCACTACCGAACCTGTTGTTAACCCCCCTCACTTCACCTCTCACATTTGCTGTGACCCTTTCTCTTCCATTCAACAGGGATGTATGCTTTCATTTCTTGATAATTCCAATCTTCATATCTCCCTTCAAAACCATTTAGAACCTTCGTCTCTCCTTCACTCCCTCTTTCATATGTACTTTGAACTTTCACACCTCTGTGCTCATGCCAACCTCATTGCCAATGACACCACCTGCATGCACCACTCCTTCTGCATCACCAAAACCCACCATGCCCTTCAAGAACTCATTATATCCGCCATGCATCAATTGAAGATGGACGAGTTGACCTCAGATATCCAGTGCTATGTGGAGCATCTTAATACGAGATCAAACACTAATGAACAATCCTCTGAGGCCTCTAGTGAACTCTTGACTTCAGCAGAGCTAGCCTCTTTAGAGCATACTGAGGTAGCCTGGGAAGGTGAAAGGAATCGCCCCTTACTTGCAGACCACCCCCTTTACAACAGGGCCTGTTTCCATTGTCATCACCTCTCTCATATCAGGCCCAATTGCATTTACTACTGTTGCCCTCATTGCAACCATCATGCCCCTGGTCATTCTGCTTATCAATGCCCTCTCCTTTGTCACTGATCTTCAGCTCCTCTCATCCCCTCTTTGTTGTCATCCTCTTCTTGTTCATCTCGCAGATCTTGGGGGTCTCGCACCTCCTCCTCTACTTCCACTTGTCCCCTCACACAGTGTCTTTCCTCTCCTCCAGTCCCTCATACTCCCCTCCCTATTCCCCCGTCATTGTCAACACCCCCCTTGTTCCAACAAGGAACTTTGTCATCTTTCTGGCATGCCTGCAGATGGATCTTTGGATGTTGATGAGGAATGGGGATACTCTGACTACGATGCCTCTGCTTACACCAACATGACTGGCTCCCCTGGTGGTGATCACTGCATGGATCTCTAGTTTGTCTTTTTTCTGTCTCTTTATTTCTCACTGTGGTTTTGAATGTACTCTGGGGGTAATGTTACAATTCGCCCCTATTCTTTTCTCTTTGTCATTCGTGCATGTCATTGTCAGCTTAACCTGATACTTCTACTTTGATAGAGTGCTCTAGAACATGCAACATGTTTGTTGCACACCCTTATCTTTGTTATCTTTGCTTCTCTTTCTTTTCGAACTTTCTTTGCTTAGTCATAGTTGTTCTACAACCTTCTATGACTTTCCATTGCACAGTATATAAGCCTAGGTACTTTGTCTCTTGTACTCTAGCTTAGTCCTGCTCAATCTTACCTTGTTCCCTTCACTCTCCTCATTGTAACTCGCTGCTACCTGTTACGCAGGGCGTACCTCGAGTGGATCAAGACTATGTCGAAGACTTACCAACGAGCAGGACACTCACAAAGAGGTACAACTCAGCTCGAAGGGATGAAGAGACGAAGGACCACGCCAAAGAGGCGGACTGAGGAATCGAAGGGACGAAGAGACGAAGGACCACGCCAAAGAGGCGGACTGAGGAACTGAAGGACTGAGAGGTGACTCAAGAATACGCTAGATTGCGCAGATCGAGAATAGAGTACATCGTAGTAAACGAATGGACTATATACCCAGCGACGCGTAAGCGTAGAACGTCATGGAATAGTGAAGAACAAGGGACACGTCATCGTCTCGTAAACAGGAATGACAAAAGGAATAAAGGACGCGTCACCGTCAAGTAAGCAAGAATGAGTAAAGATGCGCAGCATCGGAAGGAAAGGTGTGAATCAACCCTAAAGGTGTGCATGAAGCACTCTATCGAAGGGAAAAGGTGTGTGAATGAAGAAAAGAGTATGAACAAAAGGGACAACCGTAACATTACCCCCGTCCAAGCCTTGAAGTCCCTGACCTCAAGATCTAGCCGAGTCCGCAGAGGGAGGAGGAGGAAAATGAATCGCTGATGCCTGGGAAGGAGAGAGATGTTCGAAAGGGCAATCAGAAAAGATATGTCCAGCCTCATCGCAACGAGCACAAGTGCGAGTGGGACAGAAACGATCGGAATGACCCCAGTGAGAACAGGCGGAACACTGGATGGTGAAGCAGATTTGGGAAGGGTGTCCGGGGGCGTAGATGTGACAAGAGGGGCAGCGATATTCGGAACAGTTCTCTCGATAATGTCCAGAACGATGACAATGGAAGCATGTGGTGGATGCGGTCGCCAGGGGATGAGTGATAGGGGAGGCGAGGGTTCGAACTGCAGAGGAGAGGATACGCTTGCCAGCAGGGTTTTGGAAGAACTGGATATGTTCTCGATTGAGGGAGAGGACATGTTCGTCGACGAAAAAGCCATCGGAACAGAAAGGGGGGTCATTGATATGATCGTGGGGGATGAGTCGGACAGAGGAGAGGCAAGAGGCAAGAGGTAGGTTGGTGGAGGTACTAGGAGGGGCAATCGGCAGAGGAGGGGGAGAGGACGGGGTTGAAAGAAAGGTGGAGGAAGCTACGGTAGGAATGGAGGTGATAGAGTTAACATATCTGTCCTGAGCATCTTGGGGAAGAGAAAGATAAATGCGACGAAAGGTGGGGTAAAGGATATTGGGAGATAAACGTTGGACAAACCCATGAAAACCGTGAAGGTGTAAGATGGAAAGGATGCGATCAGGGAGTCGTCCGATCAAAAGGCGAAGAGGAAGTCCGAAAGCAGCAGGGAGATCGGAAGGAGCAGCCTGGAAGTGGTACGATTGAACTTTAGAGACGTCAAGGAAAAGGCGCACGAGTTCCTGAGAGATCTCGTCTTCCTTGTAAAGAGGATCAGTCTCGAGGGCATGGACGAGGGTAGGATCGGCGAGGATGGCGGCGTAGAGGGTGTAGATGGCGGAGGTGGGTAAGAATGAAGGCTGCACTGGTCTGGAACGTAATGGAGAGGAAACAGAGAGCGGAGAGGAAGAGGAAGACGAAGAAGTGACGGACATTTCGAAGAAGGTGAAGGATAGGGAGTATAAAGTGGTTTACGAAGAGAGAGAAATAGAAAACAACTAGGATCATACGAAGATGGGGTTTAATAGTTTTTTATGTGAACGGGGCAGTCGTTGAAGCGGCAAAAGTATTCGTGTTCAAAGAAGTGGGAAGAAGACAAGGTGGGGTGTCGAAGAAGAAATCAACGTCGAGCTTTAGCGCGGGGAGAGAATAATTGAGAATATGCAAGTTCGATGGGGATTGGGTCCATGCTATCGTAAGGAGTGAGTCTGTTTATAATCGGAAAGAATGTCCTTGGCATGACGGAGATTACTCTCCGGTTCCCATGTATTTTCTGCTGCGGAATATCCCTTCCATGCGGTCAGGTACTGATAATGGCCAGGGGATCCCTTGTGTGCGAGAATGCCGTCCACTTCGTACTCCTCTTCTCCGTCAATAACGTCAGGAGGCGGTGAGAGAAGCGAGGGACCATGTGTGTCAGTGGAGCAGAAGGGAGATAAGAGGGTCGCATGGAAGACATCATGAATTTTCCATGTGGGAGGTAGGCGGAGGCGATACGATAGTGGAGATAGTACCTGGGAGATCTCAAAAGGACCCAGTCGTTTGGGTGCTAATTTCCTAGAGGGGTAGGGGATGCAGAGATTGGTGGCTTCAAGCCATACCTTATCGCCGACCTTCCATGGGGAGAATTTCCGGGTACAGTGTTGAGCCATGAGGCGTCGGGCCGATTCGTGTGCTGCCAGAGCTTCCTTTCGGGATTCTTCTAAGGCAGTGAGGCGGGAGGAGAGGGCCGGGATGAATGTTTTTCCGAGGGAGGGGTAGGCGCGAGGGTCGTATCCTAACATGAGGGAGAAGGGAGATGTCTTAGTGGAGGAATGGGGGGAGGAGTTGTGGTGGAATTCTGCGGAGGTGATGAATGAGGACCAGGAGTGGGGTTGATTACCACAGAATATACGGAGATACGTTTCGATCTCTTGGTTGGTGCGTTCAGTCTGACCGTCAGTCTGAGGGTGGTAGGCGGTGGATAGTCGGACGTCGTAATGGAGTAAGCGGGCTAGCTCTCTGGCGAAGGCAGATGCAAATTGGGGACCACGATCGGAGATGATGGAGTCGTGTAGACCAAAGCGTTTGAAGACGTTGTTGTAGAATAGGAGAGCTACTCCTGCGGCGTCAATGGTTTTTAAACAAGGCATGAGAATTACCCCCTTCGAAAGGCCGTGGTCGACCACGACCAGCAGAGAGTCAAAGCCGGAAGAGAGGGGGAGGTCCGTGATGAGGTCCATGGAGAGTTGGCGAAAAGGGAGAACGGTGGAAGAGGGGATGGGGACGAGGGGGGGTGTAGTGGGATGGGTGTTGACCTTAGACTGCTGGCAGAGAGCGCAGCCAGCAATGAAATTGCGAACGAAGGTAGACAAGCCCGGCCACCAAAAGTCGCGCTCGACGAGAGCCTTGGTGCGGAAGAAACCCATGTGACCGGTGGTGGGGGATGTGTGGAGGGAGCGAAGCAGGGCAGAGCGAGAGGCTGGAGGGACATAGAGTTGATTACGGAAGTACAAATGTCCATTGTCAAAAGACCAGTCCGCGAGAGAGGAACGAGGAAAGAGAGGAGAGCTGTCCTGTAAGGATTGGAGGGCACGAATGACGAGAGGATCAGAAGAGGAGGATCGGCGAATGTTATCCGCAAGGGCGAGATCGAGGGCAGAGATGACGATAGGGTCGGGGAGGATGGAAGCGACGTTGTCCAGGGAGGTGTCGACCTCCACATTACGAGAGAGGGCATCCGCAGGGGCCATGCGAGAGCCAGGGGTGACCTGCCATACAATGTCAAAGTCCTGGAGAAGAAGAGACCAACGAGCCTGTCGGCGAGAGAGTTTTCGAAGGTCTTTGAGGTACGAGAGGTTCTTGTGGTTGGTGATGATGGTGACCGGGTGAGGGGTGCCTTGGAGGTATTGTCGCCATTCTTGAAGGGCAAGAATGACAGCCAGGAGTTCACAATCATAAATGTTGTAATTTCGTTCGGCTGGGGTGAAGGTCTGGGAAAAGTAGGCGCATGGGTGCAAATCACCATTGGTGTCAGCTTGGAGAAGAACAGCGCCAGCGGCTAAGAGAGAGGCGTCGGTCATGACGGTGAAAGGTTGGGAGATGTCAGGGAAGGCGAGGACCGGGGAGGAGGAGAAACAGGTTTTCAAGGAATCGAAGGCGCGCTGTTGGAGAGGGGTCCAGAGCCAAGGTTCATCCTTGCGAGTGAGGAGGGTGAGAGGAGCCACCAGGTTGGAGAAGCCCGGGATGAACTTGCGATAGAAGTTTGCGAACCCTAAGAACGATCGAATACCCTTGACCGAGGTAGGAGGTTTCCAGTCGGCGATGGCTGAGAGTTTCGTCGGGTCCATGTGTATATGTCCTTGGCCAATGACTAAACCGAGGTATTCCATCTGAGGGGAGTCAAAGGTGCATTTAGATATCTTCAATGATAAATTGTTCTCGCGAAGGCGTTGGAGGACTCGTTTAGTGTGGGCATGGTGGAGTTCGAGGTCGTGTTGGGTGTGGATGCCAATATCGTCCATGTAGATTTTCAGCCAGCCTTCAGCGATCATATCAGTGAAGATGTGATTCATGAAGGCCTGGAAAGTGGGGGGAGCATTGTTGAAGCCGAAGAACATGACCGTAGGTTCGAAGAGACCGAGGGGGGTGATGAATGCTGCTTTCCATTGATCCTCCTCGCGCAACCGAATGTTGTTATATCCCCACCGAACGTCGAACTTGGTGAAGAGGGTGGAATCCTTCATGTTGTCGATGAGCTCCGAGATGAGGGGTAATGGGTAGGCATTGCGGACGGTGTGTGAATTGAGATATCGGTAGTCTTGACAGGGGCGGAGGGTTCCATCCTTTTTGGGTACAAAGAAGAATGGAGATGCTTGGGGGGACTTCGAGGGAACAATACGACCGGTTTTCAGATTTTCCTCAATGAACGTGCGACAGGCCTCCTTTTCGGCAGGGTTGAGCGGGTATACTTTGGCAATTTTCGGAACGAAGGATGGTTTCAGGTCGATGGAGTGATCAAAGGAATGATGAGGGGGTAAGGTTTCGAACATTTTTTCCGAGAATACATCGGCATAGTCAATGCACCAGGAGGGGATGTCAACGTCTTTGGGTAGGTTTTGTTGTGCCAATTGAGTAGATACCGTGATTTTTCCGAGGTGTTGCGGGTAGGCCTCGTCAACATCTTTCCAGGGCGGATGCTCACTAAGAGGTACCACAGCGTCCTGGAGAGTGAGGGTGTTGGTGGACCAATCAATGACAGGGTTGCGTTTCTTCAACCAAGTCATTCCTAGGATTATATGGGAGGAACCCAAAGATGTAACCAGGAATGTGATTTTATCGGAGAGGTCAGGGAAGATGACGTTTGCGGTGATAGAGAAACGGATGGTTCCTTGGTGATTGGGAGTTCCATCCACATTGTAGGCGGTGAGAGGCTGAGGGAGTTTCCGGATTGCTTTGCGAAGTTTGGGTATGAGAGATACATCGATGAAATTGTTTGTGGCACCGCAGTCTACGAGGGCGGTGGTGGTAACGGTTTGCGACTCAGCATGCAGGCGAACAGGGAGACGGAGAGTTCGTTCATTTGATAGGCCTACAATTACAGTGTCGATATCTAGGGAAGGAGACGTTACAACTTCTTCCCTTACTGAAAACCCGAGGAGGAATCATCCTTAGCTTCCTCGAAGCAGAGTTTGAGGGTTTGTAAGATTTCCCCTTCGTCTTTGCCGGTGGTTTTGAGCTTAGAGACATAGGTTTTGAGGGCTGAGGATTGTTTCGGGGGAGGGGAGGTAGTAGTGGGGGCGGTGTCTGTGGTTTGGATGCGTTGTTGGGAGGGACGAGAGGGTTTCGAGGTAAAAGTCTTGCATTGTGCGCCGTTATGTCCCTTCTGGCGGCAGCGGAGACATAGCCCTTCTCGGAAACAGTGGGCACGTTCCGCTGGAGTGAGTTTTGAGACTCGAATGGCATCTACATCCATGGCATTGGGATCTGTGGTGGTGGAGGTGCGAGAGAATGAGGAGGGGGTATGATGGCCTTTTCGAAGGGCAGCGATACGGGCTTTCTGTGCGTGGAAGGTCTTAGCTTTTTCGATCCATTCCTTGATGGTAGTGGGGACGGTTGTCATAGAGAGGATCATGATGGACAGCTGCTGGTCTAGTCCTAGAGAGAACTGATCGATGAGGGTGATGTCGTCGGTGATGGAGGCCCTTGCTGCGAGGTTCTGAAAGTCGGTGATGTATTTCTGAAAACCGTCGTCTGTGTCTCCGTTAGGCCCATGGGTGGATTTCTGTACGAGCTTGGATAGCTCAAGGCGAGCGGTGGCTTGGGTGTCAAAGGGGTAGAAGGTGGATTCGAAGTTGGTGGAAAATTTGTCGAAGGTTTTATCAGGGAAGTTAGGGTCTGCCATGCGGTCATACCACATCTCTGAGAAGGAGATACCTCGTCCTTTGCTCATCTTGTTGAGAGTGGTCATGATCTTGGTTTCGTCGGTGGAGTACAGGGTTTTGTTTATCTCGAAGTAAGCTTTCATGGCTTTGATCCATCGTACTGCGTCAGAGGGATCGCTGGAGAAGTCTGCTGGGAGAGCTGCTTTGAGTTCCGTCATGGCGGGAGTGGTTTTAGTACTGGGTGTGGTGCTGACTACAGGGGGTGGTGCTAGAGATATAGGAATCTGTGGGAGAACTGCTTGTGGGAGGATTGGGCTAAGGGCGATGGGAGATCCTAGGGGGGTGCGGGGGCGTTGTGGCTGAGGCTGTGTGGTACTAGTGTGAGACAATGGGGGTGCTGGGGTGCGAAGTGGGGGAGCAAATGGGTTAGGAACATTTGTTCCTGCTAGGTGACGACGTCGTCGAAGTTCTTGGGTCGAGAGAGGGGGCTCCTCGTCTGAGGAGACTTCGCTGGGGGCTCTGATACTGCGAATGGTGAACTGGGGTGGGTCCTACTCCGTAATAGGAGGGACAAGGGAGATTCTCGATCTTTTGTTACGCAAGGCGTACCTCGAGTGGATCAAGACTATGTCGAAGACTTACCAACGAGCAGGACACTCACGAAGAGGTACAACTCAGCTCGAAGGGATGAAGAGATGAAGGACCACGCCAAAGAGGCGGACTGAGGAATCGAAGGGACGAAGAGACGAAGGACCACGCCAAAGAGGCGGACTGAGGAACTGAAGGACTGAGAGGTGACTCAAGAATACGCTAGATTGCACAGATCGAGAATAGAGTACATCGTAGTAAACGAATGGACTATATACCCAGCGACGCGTAAGCGTAGAACGTCATGGAATAGTGAAGAACAAGGGACACGTCATCGTCTCGTAAACAGGAATGACAAAAGGAATAAAGGACGCGTCACCGTCAAGTAAGCAAGAATGAGTAAAGATGCGCAGCATCGGAAGGAAAGGTGTGAATCAACCCTAAAGGTGTGCATGAAGCACTCTATCGAAGGGAAAAGGTGTGTGAATGAAGAAAAGAGTATGAACAAAAGGGACAACCGTAACACTACCTCTTTGGTAGGCAGACTTACCCTCGAACCACCTGCTACACATCCTAGCAGGCAGAACCCTTGACCCTTAGTGGCAAGTCCCTTGTTGTTACCTCAAACCCTTGACCCTACGTTCTAGTTCATTGAGCCTATGCTCGTTCCTATCCAGACCAAGCATAACAGGGTGTAGGTTCCTCCCACATGTCATGGCTCTCTCCTTCCATGATCTCTGTCTCCATGTGATGGTCTTTGGGTGCTGTATAGCTAGCCCAATTAGATCCATCATGTTTCCACTGCTCCTGCATGGTGACAGTGGATGCTTTGTGAAGATTTCTGAAGTATCCTGGATCATATTCTGGATGGTTCTTGTCAAGTTCAATGACATGAGCAAATCCATCACCTATAACCTCATTGGCTTACCTTTACCTTTCCCTTATCTCACCCCTACTGCTTGGGATGGTTTTGTCTGGGTTGGAATCCAGCCCAATTGTGATCAGTGTATGGGTTGCCTCATCCTCAGCTGGACAGTCCACCTCAGCCATGACCCACTCAGGTCCCACCAGAGATGGTTCTAGTATTGCTAGACTTGGATTGCCATGTGTTAATCTTGGGTGGTCCCTTTTGAATGACATTGGTTCAAAATGCACCACTTACTCCACTTTGATTCTGTTCCACATTGTGTTACAATTTGCCCCTATTCTTTTCTTTGTCATTTGTACTTGTTAT